>VDFB02131715.1:0-33248 GCA_007258455.2 Sequoia sempervirens | reverse complement strand
GATAATGATCGAATTAAGTTACTAATAGGGGTCTTCATGTTTATTTCGTTGGAATCCATCTGGCTTAGAATTATCTGAAATTCCTCCCTGGCTTGGATTCTGCAGGTGGACCTGAAATCCAAACTCTGATATGATCATTCTCTTATGAGATTTAATGGCACCTTGTTTATTTTGGGACTCATTTTAAGGATGAATATGTTGTTTATAACTTCTTCTTTTTTATCTTTACTATGGTTCCCTTTGTTTAGTGCAAGCTGAATCTGGCAAGGTGGTAGCTAGAACAACTAAGAGTGATATGGGGGGGTCTTCTATGTTTGAAGTAGAAAGAATCAAGATGGACATCAGGAGTAAGATCCCAGAGAGAAAGATTACCTCTATCTCGTTTGAGGTGACTAACACAAACGTTGGACTATGGGACTATGAAGAGTTCAAAGGAAGAATGGTAGGGTAGGATCTTCCTTTGGTGGCTAAAAGAATGTTGGAATTAGGATTGGAACATGTAGCTGGCTTTCCTTCTATAGTGCAATGTTATGAATTGGTTCATGAGTGTGCCAGACATTATAACAAAGATACCCAGAGAATAGTCGGTCCCCAAGGGAGGATTGTGGAAAATTTGAATCCTGTCTCCATAGCCTAGACCTTTGATATGCTAGATAGATCCCATGTGGTGGCATTCAACATGGAGGAAACTAAAAATTACTCTGAGGAGGAGACTATTAAATCACGGCAGCTCATTAATTCCTAGATGGAAAAGCCTAAGTCTCACTATTCAAAACTTCCCAAACATCTATTTAGAACAAAGTTCAAGAAGGAGTATTATGATGCCATCACATTGCTTAGCCAGGTGGTTGGTCTGAAGAGTGCAGGTATGTTCGAGGGTTGGATGTGCCATGTTATTGTGAGGATGGAATAATAAAATATCAACTATCATTGGGCAGGTGTTATAAGTGTTGTGATTCATGAACATATGTGCAATGTGCTACAAACCAAGACCTTCACCATGACTTCCTACTTAGTCTATGCATTTGCAAGATTTCATCCATACAAGAGAGTGAGTACTAGGGGCATCTTTGGGTAGGATGTAATTTATGAGGTTTACCCTCAATTGCACTTAGGGAGCTCAAGTTACAAGAGGGTGAATGATGCATTCACCATACACATCACTAGATTACTTCAGGGTGCAGAACATATGAGGATTTTTTATCAATCCAAAGAGTTAATCAAGAAATATGGGGCATGGTTCATATAGTTTCCCACCTACTCCTACAAAAGAATTGATGGTTGTCAAAGGGATCCGTACAAGCCTCCAAGGTATCCCAGTGATCATATTTTACTCCTGGAAGTCACTAGGAAAATATGTGACTTTGATGCTATTGTCAAAAGGGACAAACATAAGACTAGATTCGGTGGAGACTTCGCATTGAGGATAGGCATTGGGGAGGCATGCCCTTCCATTAATTCAGCCCAGGCTTTAGAGGAGGAGATGGGTATTCTTGGTTTATCCTTCCATTCTAAGAGGTCTAGGTTTGACATAACTGGTGACGTGCAAAAGAAGGCCAGTATGGAATATAGCCACAAGGATGATTTGGAAGAGCACTGGGTCAATTGCAGCGATGAAAATGAGGTTAGAAAAATAAATTTTCCCAACTCCCAGTTGAATCAGTTCGATTATATAATGTGAAGGTAGTTCCAGAGTAGATTGAAGATGATGGGGACTTGATTCAAGGCCATGTTTATGAGGTAGTAAAGGATATACCAATTGGAAAAATAGATTATCTAGAAGAACAAAAAATAGAACTAGGACAGTTGATGAATCCAGTTATTAAGTGCACCAAGTTATGGTTGAACCATAAGATATGGGAATTAGAAAATGAATGTGTACAGTACACCTATGATCTAATGGGAGATTTGGACTCTCATTCTACTTCTAAGGAGTTAGTTGAACAAGATCCTAAGGGTAAGGGAAAAGTGAGCTCCCCTTTTAAAATCAAGATTAAAGATGTTCAAGAGGACAAAGCTTACGAAACAAAAAAATAGAGGAAGCCTATTTCCAAGAAAAGGGGGCATACTTCAAAGGATAAGAAGCCTGGAAAAGAGGAAACTGAAAAGCGAGATCTTGAGGTTAGTCCTTTTGTGCCTAAAAGAAGAAGAATTGTAAGACTGTCACAAAAGGTAAGCTCTAGGGATGGAGAAGAAGTTGGTCCACGTATGCTAGATATAGACAGTTCAGGTGAAAACACACAGGTATACACAAGGAAATCAAGAACTCCTTCTCCTAAGGATAGTATGCCAAAGAAAGATCCTCCTCTAGTTACTTCTCATGAATAATAGCATGATGATTTCCCTTCTTCTCATAAAGCTAAAAATGAAGAACCAAGTGAATCAAAAGAATTTGAGGATCACCAAGATATAGAGGGAGAATAATTTCATGAGGGGGAGCTTTACAGTGCAGAGGCAGAAATAGAAAGGGCGATGCAGTCTCCCTTGGTCGCATATGAAGATTCACCTATTAGAATTGAAGAAGTTAGATCTGCTCAAAGAGAAGAAGTATCAAATAAGGTTCCATCACCTGTGCACAGAGAAGAGAATATTAAGGAAAAGGAACATAAGGCCCAAGAAACTCCTGAGAGGCAAGATTTGAATGAAGATTAGCCTAAGGACTAGAAAGAGGAAGTAGGGAAAAGTGAAATACAGTTGGAGTCCACTGTTCTAGAGTGGTTAAATAAAGAAATAAGGAGAAAGCAAGTTGTTGTGGAGGATACCCCACCCAATTGGGATGAGTTACTGGAAAAGATAGGAAAAGGTAAAGGAAATAAGAAGGCCAAAATCATTTCAAAGATTGAAAGGGATGAAGCAAACAATAGAGTGGTCCACATTGCTACTCCTGCCATAGAAAATAATAGAGATGAGGTTACTAGGAGTGATTACAACATGCAGACCATCAACCTAGGACCCACCTCTGTGGAGCAAGATATTGAAGAATATGAGGGTTCAAGTGCAATAATCTTGGGTAGGTTGAGGAAAGAAATAAAGACTAAACATGAGATGAAGAAATAGATTGAAGGACTCAAGAAATGTTTAGAGGATCTAATGAATTTCCAGTCCATTGGCTCCTCATCCTCTACTGCAAGTCTCATGCCCCAAGAAACTATCATTGAGCTAGAAAGAATGAAGGCTTCTACTCTTTCTATAGAAAATTGGCTACAAGGAGTGCAAACTAAAAGGAAATAATGCTACCAAGGACATTCTTTCAACTAGAGGAGATGCTATGAGGGCAATAGATTGGTTAAAATAAGTACTGGCTCAAGATAAGAAAGATGTAGATCTCTTGCTGTAGAAAATAGAACCATCATGGAATATAGTGAGGATAAGCTGGTAAATGATGGAATTCTCCCTTCCTCTCAAGCTGCAAAACCTTGGGAATGGTTTGAATCTTTTCAGAGAAGGCAGAAGGATCTAAAGAAGATATACAAGCAAAGCAGGAAAATTGAATACACCTTGACCGCTATCTATAATGGATGCATTTCTTTCTTTGAGGTCATGACAGAGAGAAGGAGGTTTGCACCAAAGCATTTGAGCTTATAATAGTTGAGGAAATGGTGGAAAGATGTATATTCCCCAGCTAGTGAGGGTTTGATTACTGAACATCAATTGGATGAAGCTGCTACCTACATTGCAGTTATAGATAAATATCAGATCAATAAAGTTGAATGGGATAAATTGGTGGAGAAATCAAGAGAAAATGTTAAGTCAATTGAAAGCTGACTTAAGGTTTTTCCTTTGCCACCCACAACCAACTTGGACAAGGTGCTTTTGATGGTGCATGATAAGGTGTATCAAAATAAAGATAAAAGGGAAGGCAGTTAATGCAAGGCTACATCAGAATTTGTGCTTCCTTATTATTTTTCATGCATTGGTCTGAGCTACATTGGAGATCCCAGGCTGACCTGGATGAAGTTCATGCATTTAATGCATATTTTATTTTATTTTGAATTTCTCTTGGCCGACTTGTTTTGTGGCCAATTATTATTGTAAACCCTAGCTAGGCCGACTTATCTTGGGGGGTTTCTATTAATATGGCATTCTGCCTCATTTGTAAGGGCTAGATAGAGAGAGAAAAGATAGATAGTTTTGAGCTAGAGTGAATTAAGTAGTAGAGTAGAGTTCAAAGTTAGTTTATTTTCAAGCAAGTGTTGTAACAAAATACTGGAATTGTTGCTACTTTGGGTGATTCAATACAATTGGAGACATTGTTCCTTTGGTGAATTATCTTGTGTTGATTTATCTTGCATGGTTCTTGTGATTCTATCTTTGGAATTGCTTAAGTTATTTGATAAATGCATTAGGGTTAATGTTGGGTAAATTGATAGTGTTTATGATTTAGTGCTTGAAGTGTTTGCAACAATCACTAGTCCATACTTTTCGTAACCAACTGATTGTTATTTTCTTTGCAAAGTTAGCCTGGACTTTTATATTCATTGTGCTTGGTTCAATTGTGAGGGTTTATTCATTTCTATTGCAATAGGGTTGTTTGAATGAATATTCATGATCTGAAAATCCTTAACACCTTAGAAGATTGCACTATTTCTATAAGATTTTAGATCCATCTGGGTCAAGTAGAAATCAATTTCTGAGGGATTGGTCCATTTTGAGTGTTTGTCATTTGCATTGTTAATCTTAGGAGTAGTTTTAATTTAGAAATTTATTTGAAGCCCTTATCTTTTGTCATTTCTTTTATCATTGGGTTAGATTTAGGGTTGAAGTATCATCATATTGCTAGATCTGATAAATTAAAGATTCAATATTTGCTTGTAGTAAGGTCCCATTGTGATAACCAACATTTTTACATTTATCACTGAGTTGTTTATGCATTGTCAAGACCAAACATTAGAGACCTTGGGGTTATCTCTTGAGGCTTGCTGATAGAGATTTACCTTTCAAGAGAAATAGGATTTCCATATTATGTCTGAGTTGTTGCTGTGCAGAAAACATCATTAATAGATTAGCACTAGAAGGAGGGCTTGAATAAGCAAGCTGGATCAATTTTTGTCTTCCATCTCTCCTAAAAGATTCATAAGAAGAACCATATCTACTCTAGGAGAGGAGGAATTTCAAGAATTACCAGTCCCTACTAGGTTAAGAAGGACCAACAGAAGGGGGGAATCATCATCCACCCAACCATCTCCATCATCCCCACCTTCATCAAGTTCATCTTCATCTGAGTTTGAGAACATTCCCATTCCACAACCTCAGCTAGTCTTAAATCAGCCATTACCACCCCCACCTCCATCAATGGCTTTCCTATCTAATAACCATCTCCATTGAGCTTCGCTAATTACAATGTCATGCCCAAGAACCCTGAACACTTTTGTTCAAAGTTCCATGTGAATGATCCCAATAGAACTACTGAGGAACACATCATGATCTTTCAGACTGGCCTTAAGGATAGAGGAATCAATCATGAGGATGTAACATGTAGACTCTTTCCTTATTCCTTGGGAGAGGATGCATTCTATTGGTACAATCATTTACCTACTGGGTCTATCTAGAATTGGACTGAGCTAGAGACTTCATTCTTGTAGAAGTTTAGGATTCCCATTAGTCCCAATGAGCTCTATCTTCAGTTCACTAATGTTAAGAGAGAATTCCATGAGCCAGTAGGGTCCTTTAACAACCGGTTTCATCGTACCTATACCTGACTGCAAGCTCCCTATGCTATTGATGAAGCCACTTCTTTATAACTCTATTATGAGGGACTTGACAGTCTGATAGCTACCTTCATGAAGTGGAGAAACAACCCTCCTGATACCCTACTTGATGAATACGTAGAAGCTGTAAGGGTTAGCACTTCTTTAAGGCAACATTTGTCTAGGCCTTTACCATCATTAGGATCTGCTGCTCATCCTGGAAAAGTCCTAGCTCTCAACTAGGCTCTCGCTAACCACACTCCTATCATGAATCTAGTACCTTAGTTTCCTCTAGTCCCTCACCTAGGATCTCCTGTGAGACAAGTTTCACCCATAATCAACTACCCTCAGAAAAATGTAAATAAACCTCTTCATACACAGCCTCAAGCTATTTTTCCCACGTATCTGCAGAATTTTGAAGTATTAAACCAATCACTGAATTCCAATACTATAGTAGGATATCCCCAAAATAATGTGAATCAGCCTCCATACAGTAATCCTGATAAGGAGAGACTGGACGAATTATCTGAACAAGTGAAGAAGCTGAATATGGAGGTAACTTATTTGAGGAACCAGAACAGTTAGTTGCAAGCTGCTTAGAGAAATATGTAGTCTAATTATAGCAAAGAAAGTCAAGAAAATCAACAAGGACAACATTTGATAGAGGGCAACATCCTAACAGAGGGTATAATAATGATAGAGGGTATAATAATGATAGAGGATATAATAATGACAGAGTGTATATCAATGACAAAGGAAAAAATTATGATAAAGGACAATTCTCAGGCCAGAACTATGATAGAGGGCAAGGTGGTGGACAATGGAGGAGTCCACACCCCATTGGATCATCCAGCCAATCAGCTAGTCAATCAGCCCGTTAATCAAGAGAAGGCTCCAAATGGTTTATATTTGGCTAAGGTTGCTTTATCAGGATGGTGTAGACTCCATAAAATGAGTCAACATTCTGAGTTAGATTGTCAAGAGTTCTAGATGACAGCTTCAATTTTTCAGTATGAAGTGGAGAATAATGTAAGTAGTCAGGAAATTGTGCCATCTACTCCCTATGATTCATCAGTGTTGGTACTGAATCATGCTCCTTTTCCACAAAGCAAGGAAAATGTACCTGAAGAAGAATCTAACCAGCTGAAGGAAGAAGCAGGCCAAGTATGCAATGGAGATGAGATTACACAGTTGTTTGATGAGAATCTAGTGAATGACAATGGCCCCAGGGATGAAGAAGAAGCTTATGTTGAAGAGGTATAGACATTCAAATGGCCTACAAACAAGTATGATCTGAGGGACTTGCCACATAGACATCCATAGGCTGGAGACCCCTTCACCACCTCTATTCCACTGAACAACTTCACTACACCTCCAGATCCTAATGCCAACAATAATCTATCACATCCTCATGTGTTTAGGCAATATTTATCTCAAGATCAAGGACATATGGACCCACCAAAAGGGAAAGGTGTTGATGCAAACAAGGACAAGGTGGTGGAATACCCAAAGGAGACCCCTACTGATTTGAGTAAGGAAAAATTAGCCATGTATGTTGTAGAACTCAGAAAGGTAAAGGTAAGTCTCTCTGCATTTTAGTTATTGAGATTCCCAACCATTAGGAATGCAGTTCTAGGAGCTTAAAATGAAAATTCCATATCACAAGATAAATCGGTTAGTGAAAGTGTCAATAAAGCATCTAGTTCTCAATCGGTAGGAAGGAAAAATCAGACTCATAATCAAGTCAACATGCCTCCTAGAGATAAGGGAAAGGAGAAGGACAAAACTCAAGTTGCTCAAGTGGATACTTCCCTAACTCCGTTTCAAGGGAAAATAGAAACTCCTCCATTCCTCATCTTTGTTCGTATATTTGGTAAGAACTTGCATAACTGTTTGTTGGATTCAGGTGCTTCCACCAATGTAATTCCCTTTGGTGTCTATAGAGCTATGGGTATTACTCCTACTGATTCCCAAAAGAAAGTTACATAATTGGATAGAACTGAAGTTAATGTTGTAGGAGAGTTAAATATGATTCATATGTAGGTTGCTTCTGACCCTTGAATTCAGCAGGTTATTAATATACCAGTGGCTGATATACCTAATAGTTATGGACTGATTCTGGGAAGAGACTTCACCAGGGCCTTGAATGGATATGTCTCGATTGATCACTCTCACATGTGGCTTCCCTGGGAGGGAGTGTCAAACCAGATTAGAATTGAAAGAGAACCTAGAATGAAATACATGATCACAGAATATCAGAATACCTCCAATGAAATTCTAATATCGGAAGTATGGGTAATTATGTGCTTGCAACCCCTTTTGAGGAATCTGAGGTAGAAGAAGTCCTTATGTTGCATACAATGCATGTTGATCTCACCGCATAATCTAATGGTACTGAAGCTCTAGTAGAACCAGTTGAAAATAATGATGATCCTAAAGATAATTAGCTCAGTTTATTGGATAATTTCTAGGAATTCATTCAGAAGTGCATTGAGGATCAAATTTAGTTGGGTAGGAAATGAATTTCATAGATTTTCTCTTGTCAAAATGGTACAGATTTCATAATGCAGCCCATTCAGAATTCACTTGCCGCTCATGTGTGAATAATATCATTAAAGTTGGAAGATACCTGGAGTGGAAAGAAAAGTTAGACAAGGAATGAACTGCAGAGAGGTCAACAAATTTTGAATCTAGAGATGATGTTGTAGTTGATGTTGAGGTAGCTCTTGAAGGGACTGAGTGTAAGGAATGCGAATTTGAGGCATTAGAGTTAATAGAGGAATATTTAAGTGAAGAGTTACCTATGGAGATCAAGGAGGATGTTCTTATAGAGGTTATTCATATTCCTAAAAGTATAGTGGAAGATGAGTTGTAAGAAGGAGTTACCATGCAAGTTCCTCCCATTTAGAATAAGGATCCAATATAGACTAGATATGAAGAGTTTGTTGCCAAGATTATAAAATATCGGTCAATCTTGAGTTATAGAATCAACCTAGAGGACTTGTTACTATCTTGGTGCAAGATACATGAGGAAGAGCATTCAGAATTCACATGCTTCTAGTGCCAGGCAACCATAAAAGAGGTGGAAGAACAAATGCATTTGCCACAACATACGAGGGATGCACAGAAAAATACATCAAACAAGTCTCCGATGGGAGAATTTCAACAAGTTGTTGATGAATTTCTTGAGAAACATGAGGAAGCACTTAATGGAGTGGTCACCATTCCTAATGACTATGATCAAGAGTCTGAACCAATACCAACAAAGGAAGAATTTAGGGAGTTCTCTCATTTATCAAACTCTATTTTTTCTCTGCCTGTTGATGAATCAAGCACTGAAAATTTACAGACTTTATGCATCAATGATGAGATAACTAATGTGGCTCATATTGATATGCAGGAAAATTTGAATGATGCTGAAAACAATAATATTACAGTCATAATTGATGGGAATGATCACATAGCTGCAAGTGAAAATGTGCTTAAAGGCCAACCTGTGATGCTTCTTCATGAGCATCCTATTGAGAAATTTATTGTAAAAGACAATGTTTTTTCATTCTCATCATTGATTCCTCATGGAAATACTCCAATAGGTGAAAAGTTCCATGTTGATAATTTTGGACTTGTTCAATCTAAATTTCACTTTGTACTGCATAGTGATGCCTCTAGTTTTGTATTGCATGTATTGCATGTTTCAAACACAAGGGGATTATTGTACCATCAGTGGAGACCTCCTGATGACATAGATATCAGTTCTTTACAATTAAAGAATGATGAATACCACATCCAGTCTACAACAGTACAAAATCAGGTTGTTTCTTTCTTTACTAAAAATTATGAAGCTTATCAATTCGATTATGGAAGTTTAGGAATGACAACTTGCATACAGATTGATCATGGTTTCAACGAGTTTCCTCAATTGCTGATTATTCCTATCAATAAGGTTAAGTTTGAATGCGGAAAATTGGTGATTTACTTTGTTGAGTATAAGGATAAATTTGCATTCTTAAGGACTGTTACTTTCACCTTATTGCTTGTTCATACACTAAAGAGTCAAGTAGGTGTAGGTCTCAGTTTATCATGTCTAGTGATGAATCATTTTGGTGTTTATTTGTATATAGTTTGATTTGAATAAATGTAGATTGCTCTGCTCTCTTTAAGTTTTCTTTTCTGCTATTGCTTTCTTTAGAGTAGGTTTCCCTTTTGTTTTTTTTTTCTTTGGTTAGTGTAGGTTTTCTTTCGGTTTGGTTTGTTTTTTCTCTTGGGTATGTGCAGGATCATCATGGAAAAAATAGGCCCTTAAGTGGCAAAAAAATCAGAAAAATTAGAGTTAGCTAACTTGATGTAAAAATTTGAATAACTTATCTATATTATTTCAAAAGTATGTAAGAATAGAATCTATAGCAAATTGAATGTAGTTTCTAAACTACTAGGTTTGTTTAAAAAAAAAAAATCTATTTGGTGAAAATTTGAAATTTCAATGCAATGGTACTTCAATTTCAGGGAAAAAATAAGAAGTAGGTGTCTGTCCAACCACCCTAACCACAATAAAGTGATAATATTTTTTTATAATATTTTAGATATAAGTAGAGAACTCATGCCCCGATGTGATGCATTATTTTTTGTAACTTTTTTTCTAAGTAAATAATTAATTATGAATTTTTTATTACAAATTTTTAAAAAATATAAAAACTCGTATGTCTAACCACCTTAACTTTGTCAAAACTTCATGAAATTCATTTTTTCTATTTTTAATCCTATAGTATGTGAAGCATATAATGTGACACATGTTTTGGATTGAAAAATGTGATACTTTTTGAAAACTATAGATACTTTTCAATCAACCTATCAATTAGGACTTTAGCTTTAATTTGAATAGAAAATGAATAATAATTACTTATTAAATTCAAAGTAAAGCATAATTTATATTAGTGGAAATCTAAGAATCTCCTTTAAAAACTCTTTTCATTTCATCAATTTTGGGTAAAAAAATAGTCATCAACCACATACCCATCATAATGCCACTTTTTGGCCCATCATGATCTTGCACATACCCTCTTCTCTTGCTTTGGAGATTTCCTTGTTTTTCTTCTGGATGTGTTGCACCTGCATGGAAAATATATCATTATCTGGGACTGTTCTGAGTATTTCCTTGATAGACTTTAATCTTGTGTCTTGAATGGATGGTTGAGGCCTTTGTTATCGTCAAGCAGTCTAAATGTTTGATTTATGGAAGATGGGTCACTGGTTTGATTTGAATTTGAAGTATTCTGAAATCTTATATCTCTCATACATCTTAAGAATCTTGAAGTTGTGGTTGGGTCCTTGTGAGGTCTTGTCAGGTGAAAAATCTTATTTCTGCTTCAGTGCCACTGTGGTTCTCAGCCCTGAGTGTGAACTTCATTGTTCACAAGTTGAAATGAAAAGTGAAAAAGAAAAGAAATATCAAAAGAAGAAAAAGAGAAAATGTTGAAAATCAAAAGAATGAATTCAACTTATTAGAAGTATCTGAATATCTCTATCAGGGCTATAGATGCCTGACTGGCAATAGAGCTATGTTTAGGAAAGTCACAGCAATAACCTCGTCGGGGCTATAGATGCCTGACTAATAGTGAGACTCTATCTAGGTTGCTTTTGGAGTTAAAATCTTTACGTAGCCTAACCTGATTAAACTTGGTTTTTGCTATAGCTCTAGGAGAGAAATGAACTCATGTGCACACACTTGGATTTTTAGTTTATAGAAGGTTCAGTCTACCTGTGGTTTTGATTCTTTAATCTTGCATTTTGATTTGTTTATTTGATGGGAAGATTGAATCCAAAGATTTTGGGTTCATGATTCTTGTTCATCATCAAATGCTCTGGAGCATTTCCCCAGCAGAGTCGCCATTTGTTGTGCAATTTTCACACACACACCTCGCTGAAAGCAAGGACCTATTGTGACCTTTTCACACATCACCCCATTGCAAATGGGGACCCTTCTTGTTTTTGCTTTTCGGGTTTTTCCTTGGCATCGCAACTGCTTATCACCAGTCCTGTTGCAATGGGGAGTTAGAGTTTCTTAGAGTCATTCGGAGCCAAGTTGTGATGTTGAGTCAGAATCAGTGCCTAAATATCACGAATGAAATTAGAAGGCCCCGAAGGATGAAGAACGACTGTCATCTCATCCAGTTCTGACAACTACTTTTTTGCATTTTTTGACCCTCTAGGTCCCCTTTTTTTTAGGGACTTCATTTTCGCATTTTTTGGCCCATATCAGACTTCCTATTTTTTAGGGGCTATTTTTGGAAAGTTGCTATTTTGGGAAAAGTTTCTCTTTTTGTCGGGGTTTCATATTTTTGTTATGGTTCTTATCCCTCATCATACTTTAGATTTTATTTCATGTATGTTAGATAAATGCAAGATTTGATAAGTATTGATTTATGGTGAAACTTTTTGCTCATACTTTCTTTGAATGGATGATTTTCATTCAATGCGTAAAGTTAGCCTGAGCTTATTTTGTGGATGCTTAACTTCTATCTGGATAATTATTGTTCAATTTGATGGTAGTTATTCATGACATGAAAATCATAAGCACATTCCCTTGAAGATTGCACCCCCTTTGTGTAGTTGTCATTGAGCGTGGCGAAGCAAAGCGTGGTTATCGGTTCCACCAAGTCAATACCGTCTCTTGAATTCTTAGGAGTAGATTAGAACTTCTGAACCCTTATCTCCTTTTTCAGTTTTTTTGATCCATGACCCAAGCAATAGAGCTTCATTGTCTAGACCTTCATTGTGAATTGAACAAGCCTAGCGTAAGTCCCTTTGTTTTACCAGCATAATCACATCAAAGCACAGAGCTTATCCACACTCATCTTAAACATTGGAATTACCATATGATCTTACTCGCAATCTTAGCATACGAGGTAGTTTTTCAAGAGGGGATAGAGCATCTTTGACACTTTATTCTAGAATGTTTGTTGTGTCATAAAACATGCATCAACATTGAATTGGCACTAGAAGGAGGGCCTACTTTAGTTTTTTCATTTTTAGAAATGGAGAAATTTAGCTGGAAAGAACTAGTATGAGCTTTTAAATGCCAAATCAGAGATATTTTAGATCTCTTTTATTTCAAAAAATCCAAAAAAAAAGAAAAAAGTGAAAAATTCAAAAATTCAAAAAAAATATAAAGCAGAAATTGAAAATCATAAAAGAGATATCTTAATGGATGAGCATCCATTCCATATTTCTTGCTCTCAAGATAGTCTTGCTCATATTCAAGAAAAATGGAATGCACAACTACACCCCAGGAATTTATCTAAGTTTGCTTTGCTAGGAAGATGTCAAATTCTTGAGACATCCAAGCATGGAGAAATTAGTTGCTTGAAATTCCTCTCAAGGATAGAGCTTGTTCTCCAAGGGAAAATTTTCTTTTCGGATGTTCCCAAGCCAAGAGTGTTAGATGTACAACCTGATGATTATAGCATTCTAGAAGTTATGTATGAGTCCTTCACAAGGTTCATACTCATAATCGAAAGTCAGATAAAACTTGGTAATGTTCATTTGAAAGGTGTCTTGCTCCCTCGTTGGTGTCGGATTCACAACGCACCTCATTCAGAGTTCACTTGCTTATCATGTGAAGAAGCTATCAACTATGCCAGATGTTGCCTTAGATTACCAGAGCTACCATATGGATGCTTCAAGAACAAAAGATGGATTGAATATGTTGAATGAACATTTTTAGCACCAGATGAAGGATGCACTTCAATATCATCTAACAACAGGGAGAATAAGTCACAACAGGATAATGAGATCGAGCCTAAAGATGAAGTGGAGGAGGATTGTTCCTTCATCACATTGGAACAAGAGGCCATTCAAGTAAAGATCAAAGAAGCAATGGGATACATCCAAGCAAGAGGAACCACCAAAGGCAACTGTCAGCATAGGGAAGTGGATGAATATAAAGAATTGCAAATTATTGAAGATCATCAAGAACTAGAAACAGAGGACTTAGCTCAAAGTAGAGATGGTGTGACAAATTTCCAATGTTCATTCATCCAGGGAGGGGAACATGAAGAAGGAAGCAATTCCAGTGCACTTCAAGAAGGAATGGTCCTTGATGAAAAAACTCAGTCATGCATGAACAAGATGGAAGAAATGATAAGCGACTTGAGGCAAGATGATATGTTTGACGATCAATGGGCTGCCAAGATGGAAGCAGAATATGAAGTACATTTTGCGTCAACGCTTGATCCATTGTTCACAGTCATGGAGGAATTGCTTGATGAAATTGAAACAAATGAGATGGTGCCTGATAAACAAGAAATTGTGAAAAAGATAGAAAATGAAGAACAATTCAGGTTAGGGCTTGATCCATTGTTAGGGATTCAAAAGGAGCTAGCACATGCAATGATCCAGATTTCCAAATACCATCTTGAATCCAATTCCCGCCACACTCCACCCAGTTTGGATCGAGATGTTGATCTCCATGTTTCAGATGCAAGTGGTATTATTCACCATCAATTCTAACCTCCTGATGAAGCAATGGATGACAGGAAAGAATTCAAGCTTGCGAACGAAGACCACCAGGTTGTATCTTTCCCTACTGTTGATTACAAGGAATATAATTTTGATTATGGAGATTTAGGAAAGAAAACTTGTTTATGGATTAATCACGGTCCAGATGAGTTGCCCTAGTTACTAATCTTTCTTAAAGTTTTGCTCAAGTTTCAGATTTTTCTATTGAAAGAATATTTTTCTGAGTTTAAAGATAAATTTGCAAAACTTCGTACTGTGACCGCTGCTTTGTTATTCCTGAACATCCTGAGAAATCATGCTAGGAGTTGTATATACTTAGGTCTTTTGACTGTTGTTCACTTAAAATTTTTGTTTTTGTTTAGAGTAGGTTTTCTTTTGCTTTGTCGCTTTGCTTTCTTAGTTTAGTTTGCTTGCCCATTTTGTTTTGCTTTCAATAAGTGGGCTCCCATTTGCGAAGGGTGTTGTATCTTAAGAACTCTAGCGTTTGTACTAAACTATGTTCAGTCCATTTCTTGGATAAATATTTGTGGATAATATTCGAATCCTAGATTAATTATTTCTAAAGTACCTTAAGGTTAGGGTTAGTACTTGACTAGAAAGGGAATCATCTATTGTGTCTTGACACCGAGTCTTACAGTTATTATATCTTACACACTTAATGAATTCTCTGAGTCATTATGGTCTCCCAGGTGAAGTAATGGAAAATCAAAAGTCTTGCTTCAGTGCCACTATAATGCTCAAACCCGTGTGAGCTTCATTGCTTATAGGCCAAAGTGTGGAAAAATGTGAAGAGAAAATTAAAAAAAATTAAAAAATTAAAAATGAGAAAACATCAAATCATTTGGCTTTTGGGTGTGCAGACATCTCTACAGGCGTACACTCAGTAAACAAAGAAAAAAATAAAAATAAAAAATCGCCGGAAGTAGAGAAATCTTCATGAGATTATAGCAATAACCTTGCCGGGGCTATGGATGCCCACTGGCAGCAAGGCTCTATCCAAGATGCTTTTGAAGTTAAGACAAAATCACACAAAAAGCAATGATGGAACCAAAGAGTCATGATGGTATTATGAGATGGAAATAAACGCATTTACACACACTTGTAACTATAGGATAAAAGGTCTTGATACAGTTTAGGATTCCTCTTTCCTTTTCAGTACTCTTCTTAGCCAAAGGGTAAGTTAGTTAGATTTAATCTAAGATTTTGGGTTTGAAGTGGGTACTATCTTTGAAATGTTCAGGAACATTTTATGAGGTTGGTGCTAGATGTTGTGACCTTTTCACACATCACCTCATTGCAAATGGGGACCCTTCTTGTTTTTGCTTTTCAGGTTTTTCCTTGGAGTCGCAACTGCTTATCACCAGTCCTATTGCAATGGGGAGTTAGAGTTTCTTACAGTCATCCGGAGCCAAGTTGTGATGTTGAGTCAGAATCAGTGCCTAAATACCGTGAATAGATTTAGAAGGCCTGAAGGACAAAGAACGACTGTCGTCTCATCCAGTTCTGACAACTCCTACTTTTTCGCATTTTTTGACCCTCTGGGCCCCCTTTTTTTTAGGGACTTCATTTTTGCATTTTTTGGCCCATATCGGACTTCCTATTTTTAGGGGCTATTTTTGGAAAGTTGCTATTTTGGGAAAAGTTTCTATTTTTGTTGGGGTTTCATATTTAGAAGGTGCCTGAATTTCGAAAATCCACTCAGAAGTCCCAAAAAATGAACAGAAAATCACGAAAAATCAATTTTGACGAAATAGTGATCAAGTTTGAAAAAATTTGAAAAAATTAGTGAAGGATCATAAAAAATCAGACTTCTAGATTAGAAAATCATAGAAAACCAATTAAAATCTGGAAAAAATCAGTCAAAAATCATGAAAATTAATTTTAAAATATGGAAAAGTTCAAGAAAGTCTGATATTCATAAAAAAATGAAATGGCAAAGACCTTGGGAAGTTCGCCACCTTAATAAAGTTTTTTGGAGAATACTTAGGAAACTCTGCCCGTCTTTCAAAAGTCATTTGGGAAAATACTTTATGAAATCTGCCAGCTGGAAAGTGATTTGGGAAATGTTTTATGAAGTCCGACCAACTCTCGGAATATTATCTCCAAAGTCCGCCCCTCTTATGACACTTGGCAAAAGTATTTTATAGTCTGCCATCTCTTAGGTCTTTGGAAAAAGCTTTAAGAAGCCCGTACCAGCCTTGAAGACATGTGGCAAGACCACAAGAAAGTCCGCTAGCTTAGTCCGCCATGTTGGAAAAGTCTAAGAAAGTGCACCCAACCACTTAAAAAGCAATGGCAAGGAAAGTTGCCAAGCCCGCCTTGGGCAAAATGAAAGAATGGCTAGACACAAGACAAAGTCCACCCAGCTAGAGATGAAATGGTAAAGGATGGGCTAAAGTTCGCCCTTGGGTGGCATCAAAATTGGTGAAGTCCGCCTTGGACAAGATGAGAAGATGGCAAGTTATGAGTTGAAGTCCGCCCTTGGTCAAAAGGTTGAATGGCAAGACATGGAGTCAAGTCCACCCCTAGCCAAAATGTGAAGTGGCATGATAACATGCAAAGTCCGCCTTGGGCAAGGAAAAAGATGGCATGGATGTAAAGAAATTCCACCCCAAAATGGCATGAAGAGAGGTAAAGTCCACCCTAAGAAGTGGCATGGAGATGTGTGAAGTCCGCTCCAAGGAAAATAGCTTAACACTTAGTGAAATCCGCCTAGTCCATGGGGTGTTGGCATGAGAGAATGGAAAGAAATTAAGTTGCCTAAGCAACTAGCAAGTCCGCCATACTTAGAGGAGTAAGAAAATTAAAATTTTTGCCTAAGTATGAATGTTGGAAAATTTTAAAAAAAATATGCTTGGCACTTTGAAAATTCGCCATGCTTGAAAAGAAAGAAAATTCTTCTAAGTCCAACATTTATATGTCTAAGAAAATTTGGCCAAACGTTTTAGGAAGATGAAATAAATTTTTCCAGGGACTTAGGATGGAAAGAAATTTATGGCCAAATAAAATTGGACGAAAGAATTTATGGCCAAATAAAATTGGACGAAAGAATTGGACGAAAGAATTTATGGCCAAATAAAATTGGACGAAAGAAAATTACAGCCAAATGAAATTGACAGAAAGAAAATTAAAAGCTTGAAAATGAAATTTATAAAAATCTTTCAAAGCTTATCTTGAAAAGTTATCTTTAGGAGAGAGAAAATCTAAAATAAATTTGTTTTATTTTGCTGCAGGTGGATGACTAAACAAGGCGAATCTTCAAAGAGGAAAATGGCAAAGAAAGTGTAAAGTCCGACTTGAAGGGAGATGAAAGAAAACTTGGGGAGTCCACTCTTGCACATAGAAAAGACCAACAGGAAGTCCGCCAAGAATTTGGCATCATGAAGATAATGGCAGGCACATCATCAAGTACATCCAACTTACGCAAGCCAAATTCAAAATTAAAGAAAAATCTATCGGCGAAGTTTATTTGAGCACAAAAATGGCTAGAATCTTGAAGATGTTACAAAATGAAATTGAATAGCCAAAATTTGGCTAAGTATGGGAAATTCTCCACTAAGAAAGTTCCAATTTCCTCCATTGTGGCGAAAGCACAAGGGAGTTCCTCTCCAAATTCAAGGCACTTGAAGGAATTCCAAAGCAATCCAGGAAGGAAGATTTAATGGCTTCAAGTCTAAACAGGTGCTCCAAGGCGAGGTGAGAAGAGGAAGCCAAAGTCATCCAAGATCAAAGCACAAAGGATAAAGTCATCGACAAGGAAAATATTCTAAGGCAAGAACATGGAAAAATAAACCAAGGAAGGCATCCAGCACGTTGAGGTGGCACCTCGTCATCTTCCAACCAATCAAATTGTTCCAAATCAACATGTAACAACTTTCTATTTTATTTGTTGGTTCATATTTAGCAAAAAGGACAAGTGTCCTCGAATGTAATTTTCTCATTGGTTGAGGGGTAGCAAACCCTAATTAGGGTTTTATTTGTAATCTTGGCCATTGAGTTGTAGTTGGGGAGCCTATAAATTGAGCTCAACCCCTCATTTGTAAGGCATGGGAGCATGTTGCAAAACATGTTGAGATAAGCAATTGTTGTAAGACTGCCAAAGCAATAAGTAATACATGCATTGTTCTGATGGTGATTACTTCTCTTATTTTGGAGTTGTTATGGTTCTTATCCCTCATCATAGTTTAGATTTGATTTCATGTATGTTAGATAAATGCAAGATTTGATAAGTATTGATTTATGGTGAAACTTTTTGCTCATACTTTCTTTGAATGGATGATTTTCATTCAATGTGTAAAGTTAGCCTGAGCTTATTTTGTGGATGCTTAACTTCTATCTGGATAATTATTATTTGATTTGATGGTAGTTATTCATGACGTGAAAATCATAAGCACATTCCCTTGAAGATTGTACCCCCTTTGTGTAGTTGTCGTTGAGCGTGGCGAAGCGAAGCGTGGTTATCGGTTCCACCAAGTCAATACCGTCTCTTGAATTCTTAGGAGTAGATTAGAACTTCTAAACCCTTATCTCCTTTTTCAGTTTGTTTGATCCATGACCCAAGCAATAGAGCTTCATTGTCTAGATCTTCATTGTGAATTGAACAAGCCTAGCATAAGTCCCTTTGTTTTACCAACATAATCACATCAAAGCACAGAGCTTATCCACACTCATCTTAAACATTGGAATTACCATATGATCTTACTCGCAATCTTAGCATACGAGGTAGTTTTTCAAGAGGGGATAGAGTGTCTTTGACACTTTATTCTAGAATGTTTGTTGTGTCATAAAACACCCATCAACATGACCCTCTTTTGCTTTCGCTCTTGGTATTTTGGCCCTTCAATTTTGAGGATTTACCTTGCCTTGGCATGAGCTTAAAATGTTTATCTTGCTTGCCTAAGTGATTCCCCTAAGTTGTGCTTTGAAAATCTTAAGTTCTAAATGAAGTTTGGATTTTTACACCAATTCGAGATTTCCGCTCCATCCAGATTTTCCTGGATATCATTCAAAGTATGGAAAAGTGAATTAACACTGGAGTTCGGGAAATATGTGACTTCACGGAATTCCCCCTGGACCGAATTTTTTCGAAATTCACACTGCCATCAGGTTTCTGAACTTCTTCAGCTTGTCTTGTCGAAAGCATTTATGGTCACTCATAAGAATTGTGAGCAATGTATTTAATCAATTTTTGGGGATTTTCTTGCCCTTATGCTTTATGATTTGCATTCTGTTGAATTTGAGTGTTCAATCTAGTAATGCTTGGCTGAATTTGGTGTGCTTAACTTCCGAATTGTGGATTTGGTGATTGTTTCTTGGGTGTCATTGTGGTTGAAGCTTGCTCGGGCATTCAAATTGTTCTCTATTGTTGCAATAATCGATTTCCATTTCATCAAATGGTATGTACACATTGCCTCTCTTTTGATTGATGAATGTGAATGGTCATTGGCATTTGGATATGTTCAGAGTTCAAATTTCTATGTCTTTGAGCACCTGATGCTAGGGTTGCTTGATATTGCTTTATTTATGGTCTCCCAAGTAAGTTTTGAGCTCGTTCATTCATTTTCATTGTAAGTTATATTTCTTGTGAGCCATAATTAACCTTTGTGAGAACCCAAAAATTGAGTTATCTGAGTCCAAGCTTGCTCTATGTGTTAATCACCAAGATTTAGGGTTTTGTGCCTAGGGCATCGCCATTTCATCTTAATTTTCTTTTGAGTGAGCCTAGAATTCAAGGAAGATCTATAGGAGGTTCAAGTTGAATAGTTTCCATACCCGAGGTCCTCAAATTTGTGAGCATTCGATCAATTTGAGTGAATGAGGTTGCGAGAAAATGATGGTACTTGGCGTTTCAAGATCTTCATGGAATCCCCCTCTAGCTGGAATTCCCCGACTTCCTGTTTTCTTTGGATTTTCTCAAAATTCGCAAGTTCTTTGGAGTTTCACCTTCCCCATGGATTTTTGTCTCATCTGGATTTTCCAAAAAATCCTTCATTCCTTTGTTTTTCTGAAATCTGCAGACTATCACTTCATCTACGAAAATCCGTCTCGTGTGGATTTTCCCATAATTTGGTGGAAAATGAAGGATTATGAAATAGCAAGACTTGTTAATGAATGACTATGCACTTTATGATTTATTTGAGCTATTTTGAGATCTCATATTTTTTTTCTTGGTTGATAATGATCGGATTAAGTTACTAATAGGGGTCTTCATGTTTATTTTGCTGCAATCCATCTAGCTCAGAATTCTCTGAAATTCCTCCCTGGCTTGGATTCTGTGGGTGGACCTGAAACCCAAACTCTTATATGATCATTCTCTTATGAGAATTAATGGCACCTTGTTTATTTTGGGACTCATTTTATGGATGAATATGTTTTTTATAACTAATTTGTTTTTGTGATCTTTACTATGGTTCCCTTTGTCAAGTGCAGGCTAAATCTAGCAAGGTGACAACTGGAAGAGATAAGAGTGATACAGAGGGGTATTTTGTGTCTAAAGTAGAAAGAATCAAGATGGAAATTAGGAGTAAGATCTTGGAGAGAAAGATTACCTCTATCTGGTCAGAGGTGACTAACACAAATGTTGGACAATGGGACTATGAAGAGTTCAAAGGTAGAATGGTAGCGCAAGATCTTCCTTTGGTGGCTAAAAGAATGTTGGAATTAGGATTGGCACATGTAGCTGGCTTTCCTTCTATAGTGCAATGTTATGAATTGGTTCTTGAGTGTGCCAGACATTATGACAGAGATACCCAGAGAATAGTTGGTCCCCAAGGGAGGATTGTGGCAAATTTGAATCTTGTCTCCATAGCCCAGACCTTTCACATTCTAGATAGATCCCATGTGGTGGCATTCAACCTGGAGGAGACTATTAAATCACAAAAGCTCATTAATTCCTGGTTGGAAATGCCCAAGTCTCACTATTCAAAACTACCCAAACAACTATTTAGAGAAAAGTTCAAGAAGGAGTATTATGATGCCATCACATTGCTTAGCTAGGTGGTTGGTCTGAAGAGTGCACACATGTTCGAGGGTTAGATGTGCCATGTTATTGTGAGGATGGAATAAGAAAAGATCAACTATCATTGGGAAGGTGTTATAAGTGATGTGATTCATGAAAAGATGTGCAATGTGCTACAAACCAAGACCTTCACCATGACTTCCTACTTAGTCTATGCACTTGCAAGATTTCATCCAACAAGGGATTAAGTACCAAGGACATCTTTGGGCAGGATGTAATTTATGAGGTTTACCCTCAATTGCACTTATGGAGCTCAATTTACAAGAGGGTGAATGATGCATTCACCATGTACATCACTAGATTGCTTTAGGGTGCAGAACATATGAGGATTTTCGATCAAGCCAAAGAGTTAATCAAGAAATATGGGGCATGGTTCATACAATTTCCCACCTTCTCCTACGTAAGAATTAATGGTTTTTGGAGGGCTCCATATAGGCTTCCAAGGTATCCCATTGATCATATTTTACTCCTAGAAGTCACTAGGAAAATATGTGACTTTGATGCTATTGTCAAAAGGGACAAACATAAGACTAGATTCGGTGGAGACTTTGCTTTGCAGATAGGCATTGGGGAGGCATGCCCTTCCATTAATTTAGCCCAAACTTTAGAGGAGGAGATGGTTATTCTTGGTTTATCCTTCCATTCCAAGAGGTCTATATTTGACATAACTCATGAAGCACAAAAGAAGGCTAGTAGGGAATATAGCCATAAGGCTGATTTGGAAGACCACTAGGGCAATTGCAGTGATGAATATGAGGTTAGAAAGAAGAAGTTTTATTGGCTTCTAGTTGAATTAGTCTGATTATATAATGTGAAGGTAGTTCCAAATCAGGTTGAAGATGATGGGGACTTGATTCAAGCCCATGCTTATGAGGTAGTAAAGGACATACCAATTGGCGAAATAGATTGGCTAGAAGAAGAAAAAATAGAATTATGAAATTTGATGAATCCAGTCATTAAGTGCACCAAGTTATGGCTGAACCATTAGATATGGGAATTGGAAAATGAAGGTGTACAATGCACCTATGATTTGATGGGAGATTTGGACCCTCATTCTACTTATGAGGAGTTAGCTGAAAAAGATCTTAAGGGTAAGGGAAAGGCAAGCTCCCCTTTTAAAATAAAGATTAAAGATTTTCAAGAGGAAAAAGCTCAGGAAATAGAAAAACAGAGGAAGCCTATTTCCAAGAAAAGGGGGCATACTTCAAAGGCTAAGAAGCCTAGAAAAGAGGAAACTAAAAAGCAGGATCTTGAGGTTAGTGCTTCTGTGCCTAAAAGAAGAATTGTAAGACTGCCACAAAAGGTAAGCTCTAGGGATGAAGAAGAAGTTGGTCCACCTATGGTAGATGCAGAGAGTTCAGGAGAAAAGACACAAGCATACACAAGGAAATCAAGAACTCCTTCTCCTAAGGATAGTATGCCAAAGAAAGATCCTCGTCTAGTTAATTATCATGAAGAATGACATGATGATGTCCCTTCTTACCATAAAGCTCAAAACAAAGAACCAGGTGAATCTAAGGAAGCTGAGGATCACCAAGATATAGAGGGAGAAGAATTTCATGAGGGTTAGCTTTACAGTGTAGAGGAAGAAATAGAAAGGGTGATGCAGTCTCCCCTGGTTGCATATGAAGATTCACCTGTTAGAACTAAAAAATTTAGATCTCCTCAAAGAGAAGAAGTATCAGATAAGGTTCCATCACCTGTGCACAGAGAAGAGCATACTTAGGAAAATGAAGATAGGGCCAAAGAAACTCTTGAGAAGTAGGATTTGAATGAAGATCCACCTAAGGACCAACAAGAGGAAGTAGGGCAGAGTGAAATACAATTGGATTCCACTCTTCTAGAGTGGCTAAATAAAGAAATAAGGAGAAAGCAAGTTGTTGTGGAAGATACCCCACCCAAATGGGATGAGTTACTAGCAAAGCTAGGAAAAGGTAAAGGAAAGAAGAAGGCCATAGTCATTTCAAAGATTGAAAGGGATGAAGCAAACAACAGAGTGGTCCACATTGCTACTCCTGCCACATAAAAGAATAGAGATGAGATAACTAGGAGTGATTACAACATGCAGACCATCAACCTAGGACCCACCTCTACGGAGCAGGATATTGAAGAATATGATGGTTCAAGTGCAGTAATCTTGGGTAGGTTGAGGAAAGAAATAAAGATTAAATAGGAGATGAAGAAAGAGATTGAAGGACTCAAGAAATGTTTAGAGGATCTGATGAAACCTTTGCAGTCCTTTGGATCCTCATCCTTTGCTACAAGTCTCTTGCCCAAATAAACTATCACTGAGCTGGAAAGAATGAAGGATTCTACTCTTGCTACAACAAATTGGGTACAAGGGGTGCAAACTAAAGGAAATAATGCTATCAAGGACATTCTTTCAACTGGAGGAGATGCTATGAGGGAAATACACTGGTTAAAAGAAGTACTGGCTCAAGATAAGGAAGATGTAGATCTCCTGTTGCAGAAAACTAGAACCATCATGGAATATACTAAGGATAAGCTGGTAAATGATGGAATTCTCCCTTTCTCTTGAGCTACAAAACCTTGGGAATGGTTTGAAGCTTCACAAATAAGGCATAAGGTTCTGAAGAAGATATACAAGTAGAGCAGGAAAATTGAGGACACCTTGACCGCTATCTATAATGGATGCATTTCTTTCTTTGAGGTCATGACAAAGAGAAGGAGGTTTGCACCAAAGCATTTGAGCTTAGAATAGTTGAGGAAATGGTGGAAATATGTATATTCCCCAACTAGTGAGGGTTCAATTACTGAACATCAATTGGATGATGCTACTACCTACATTGCAGTTATAGATAAATATCAGATCAATAAAGTTGAATGGGATAAATTGGTGGAGAAATCAAGAGAAAATGTTAAGTCAATTGAAAGCCGACTTAAGGTTTTTCCTTTTCCACCCACAACCAACTTGGACAAGGTTCTTTTGTTGGTGCATGATAAGGTGTATCAAAATAAAGATAAAAGAGAAGGTATTTAATGCAAGGCTACATCAAAATTTGTGCTTCCCTATTATTTTTCATGCATTGGTCTGAGCTACATTGGAGATCCCAGGCCGACCTGGATGAAGTTCATGCATTTAATGCATATTTTATTTTATTTTGAATTTCTCTTGGCTAACTTGTTTTGTGTCCAATTATTTTTGTAAACCCTAACTAGGCTGACATATCTTGGGCGGTTTCCTTTAATATGGCATTTTGCCTCATTTGTAAAGGCTAGCTAGAGAGAAAAAAGATAGATAGTTTTGAGCTAGAGTGAATTAAGCAGTAGAGAAGGGTTAGAAGTTAGTTCATTTTCAACAAGTGTTGTAACATAATACTGGAATTGTTGCTACTTTGGGTGATTCAATACAATTGGAGACATTGTGCTTTTGGTGAATTCTCTTGTGCTGATTTATCTTGCATGGTTCTTGTGACTCTATCTTTGGAATTGCTTAAGTTATTTGATAAATTCATTAGGGTTAATGTTAGGTAAATTGATAGTGTTTATGATTTAGTACTTGAAGTGTTTCCAGCAATCCTTGGTCCATACTATCCCTGGTCCATACTTTTTGTAACCAATTGATTGCTAGTTGCTTTACAAAGTTAGCCTAGACTTTTATATTCATTGTGCTTAGTTCAATTGTGAGGGTTTATTCATTTCAATTGCAATAGGGTTGTTTGAATGAATATTCATTATCTAAAAATTCTTAACACCTTAGAAGATTGCACTATTTCTATAAGATTCTAGATCCATCTGGGTCAAGTTGAAATCAGTTTTTTAGGTATTGGTCCATTTCGAGTGTTTGTCATTTGCATTGTTAGACTTAGGAGTAGTTTTAATTTAGAAATTTCTTTGAAACCCTTATCTTTTGTCATTTCTTTTATCATTGGGTTAGATTTAGGGTTTAAGTATCATCATATTGCTAGATATGATAAATTAAAGATTGAGTATTTGCTTGTAGTAAGGTCCCATTGTGATTACCAACATTTTTACATTTATCACTGAGATGTTTATGCATTGTCAAGACCTGACATTAGAGACCTTGGGGTTATCTCTTGAGGCTTGCTGATAGAGATTTACCTTTCAAGAGAGATAGGATCTCCATATTCTGGCTGAGTTGTTGCTATGTAGAAAACATCATCAATAGGACACACTTGCCAACATGAAACAATACACAAGACACAAGACTGACACATCCTACAGACCTAGGGGCTCGAGGGCTGATCAAATATTAGCCTTGCCTATGTGAAAGCATAGGACCCTCGTAGTTTAGAAAAGAACATGGATAAAAGTCGAAAGAGGACAATAGAGACCGATGATGGATGTCGAAAGATATGATGGACAAATGCCCCGAGGGAGGATCAAATGATCAACCTTGCCTACGTGAAAGCGTAGGGGTAATGTAGTTTGGAAAAGACCATGGATAAAAGTGGAAAGACGAAAAATGGAGACCGATGATGGATGATGAAAGACACAATGGAAAAATTCCCCTGGGGGATCAAATGAGCAACCTTTCCTATGTGAAAGCACAAGGGCAATGTAGTTCAGAAAGGACAAAAGATGAACTAGGGATAAGAGTGAAAAGGAGACAATGAAGACCACAAGGGGTGGCCACAATGGGATGGAAAAAACACCCCAGGGGTAGATCAACTGATCATCCTTGCCTATGTGCAAGTGTAGGGGCAACATAGTTTGACAACAACCAAAAAGACCGATGAGACGTGATGGGAACCAAATGGAGACTGACACGACAAAGGGATGAGGGAGAAATGAAGGAAACGTGTTAAAGATGGACATGATGAAGGACTCAATATGATAAGATCAGATTAGGATGAAAATCTCAAGATTATAGATAGCTAATAATCATCCAATGCTCAATCAAAACATACCAAGCGACCAAGGACGAGATGCAGATGAAGTGATAGGATAGGATAGGAGGATAGGATGGATGGAGACATGCAGTAACTCAAACACAAGGTAGATAATGATTAAGCTATCTACAGATGACACATGTTACTAGGATTACACCAACCGTACTTATACAAGGTGCCACCAAGGGTGGTTTTCACCATAGGATGAATTTATTTCTCTTTACTATTTTTTGGATTTTTGACTTTTTTTAATCTTTTTTAATTTTTTTTAAATTTTTTGTAGGATAGGAGGACCTAATTGATTTAGGTATAAAACCTGTTCAGGTGCATGATGTTGATAGTCTCTTCGAGGGGCTCCCCTTTGAGTCTGGCAAGGTGCTATGCCCTTGATCCATACTTTGTTGTAATGACATAAGGACCCAACCAAGTAGGTTCAAACTTTCCCTTCTTGTCTCGGTCCTTTTGGGTATGTTGATTCTCCTTAAGGACTAGATCTCCAATGTTAAATTGGTGAGGATAGACTTTCTTGTTGTAACTTCTCTTAACATGATTTTGATATGCCTAAAGATGATTGTATGCTTTGATCCTCTTTTCATCTAAGAGCTCCAATTGAGTGAGGTGAGCAACCCATGAGTCTTCTTCAATGATGAGATTCTTCAAGGATATTCTCAGGGATGGGATCTCGACTTCAATCGGAAAGATGGCTTTAGCACCTTAAATAAGGGAATATGGAGTGGTGCTAGTGGGAGTGCAGATGGATGTGTGATAATCCCAAAGGGCTGGGTGGATGTGGAGGTGCCAATCTTGACCAGTACTGTTGACAACATTTTTCAAGATTTTAATCAAAGTTTTATTAGTAGCTTCCACCTGTCCATTACCTTGAGGGTAATAGGGAATGGACCACTAGTGTTGGATATGGAAGGTGTCACATACCTCTTTTGTAGCCTAGTTTTTGAATGGTTTTCCATTGTTAGAAATGATGGTGGAGGGGATGCCATACCTACAAATAATATGGTAAAGGATGAATTTGGATATCTGAGTACCCATTATCTGGGAGAGTGGTATGGCTTCCACCCACTTAGTGAAATACTTAGTGGCAGTGATAATGAAGGTGTGGCCATCAGAGGATGGAGGATATATCTTGCTGACTAAATCGAAACCCCATTAAGAAAAAGGCCATGGTGCTACGATGGGTTGCATATCTTGAGTAGGAGCATCTATCAGGTCCACATGTTGTTGGCAAGGTAAGAATTTCTTCATGAAGTCACAAGAGTCATGCTCCAATGTAGGCCAATAGTAACCAGCCCTGAGAATCTTCTTAGCTAAGGATTTGCTATTTGAGTGGACCCCACAAACACCACTATGTACTTCCTTCAATGTAGTGTGAGCTTCAGCCTCGTTCAAACACTGAAGATGAGTTCCATCATATCCATGATGTTAAAGAGTATCACCTATGATGGTGTAACAGGATGTACATTGGATGAATGGCTTGCATTGATTGCAGGTAAGGTCAACAGGTAAGATGTTGTCATGAAGATAAGAATATATCTCATGATACAATGGGGATGTAGGACCTATGATTTTGCACACCATCTCATTCTCAGGGATGTCATATGCAGGGATTAAAAGTTGTTCAACTAGGAATTCACACTCTGTCTGATCCTTGGGCATGTCAATTAAGGAACCAATTCTAGCCATTGCATCGGTAGCTTTGTTTTTGTATTCTGGGGATTTTGTCAAACTGAATAGAGGTGAAAGACTTCTTAAAGTCATCGACCATGCATTTATAAGGTAATAGATTCTCATTCTTTGTTAAAAACTCATGATTGACTTGTTTCATGACTAATTGTGAATTGTCAAAGACCCTTAAATGAGTGATATTTCATTTGATTACAATTCTAAGGCCGGTGAGAAGAGCTTTGTATTAAGCTATATTGTTTGTGCATGGAAAGAACAGTCTGAATGAATTTGGGATATAATCACCTTGGGGGGTGAAAAACAAGATTCCTATCCCTGATTCATTATGTTTGTATTACCCATCAAAGTATAGTGTCCATGTGGTAGCTTTTGCTACTATAAAGACCTCTTCATTAGGAAATTCTATTACCAAAGGATGTGCATCAACCAGGGGAGCATCAGCTAACTAATCCGCTATCACTTGGCCCTTAATAGATTTTTCAATCCACATATTCTATGCCAAAATCACTCAACAACATGACCCATTTAGCCATTTGGCTAGTCAAAGTTGTTCTAGATAGAAAATACTTAAGTGGGTCAACTTTTGATATTAACTTGACTAGATGACTGAGCATGTAATGTCTAAGCTTCTGTGAACAAAAAAATATGGCTAGGCAAGCCTTCTCCATTGAAGAATAGTTGAGCTCATAGCCAACTAAGGTTCAAATGATATAGTAGATCACTCATTCTCTAGATGACTCATCATGTTGTGCTAGCAGTGCCCCTAGTACCACTGAAGTAGTTGAGATGTACAATAAAAGTGGCTTCCCTAGGATTGGAGGCATAAGGATAGTAGGATGATCCAAGTATTCCTTAATCTTGTCAAAACCTTTCTAACACATAGGATCCCGCTTGAAGGATGTATTCCCTTTTAGGAGGTGGTTGAATGGTTGACACTTGTCAGCTAACTGGGCTATGAACCTTTTGATGGACTATAGCTTACTCTAGAGACTCCTTAACTATTTCAGGTTGTGAGGTGGAGGAATATCCATAATTGCATTCACCTTGGTTGGATCCACTTCTATACCTCTCTTGGAGACAATGAAGCCCAAAAAATTTCCTGACATAACCCCGAACACACGTTTTTGGATTGAGGTGCAACTTGTAGTGCTCTAGATGCTCAAAGATCTTCCTTAGGACTATAGGATGTTCTACTCTACTTCTTGATTTTCCTAACAAATCATCAACATAATCTTCCATGATGATGTGGATAAGATCATGAAAGATGACAGTCATTATGCGTTGGTAGGTTGCCCCTGTGTTCTTAAGACCGAAGGGCATAACATTATAATATAATTTACCCCAAGGTGTAGTGAAGGTTGTCTTATATTGGTCCTCAAGTGCAATTCCAGTCTGATTGTATCTAGAGACGTCATCCATGAGGGACATCATCCCGTTCCCTACAATAAAGTCTATGAGCATATCTCTGTTCAGCAAAGGAAAGCCATCTTTAGGACAAGCCTTGAGGTCACAAAAATTTATACAAACTCTAATAGTGCGAGTTGGTTTGATGATAGGTACTATGTTTGAGATCCATTCTGAGTAGTCAATGGGTCTTATGAATCTAGCTTCCAATAATTTCTCCAACTCTTTCTTAACTAGCAAGGCTACTTGAGGGTTCATTTTCTGAAGCTTTTGTTTGATAGGCTTGGCATCAAGACATACATCTAGATAGTGTACTACCAAGGCAGGGTCTAACCCAGGCATGTCTGAATATGCCCATGCAAAATTATTTTTCCTTACTTAAGGAGCTAAATGATGGTAGAGTGTTCTTCTTTTGAGATAGCTTTGGCTACATATGTTATTTTGGGATCCTCTTCATTTCCCAAATTTACCTCTTGCATTTCCTTGATCAAAATGGATGATTGTTCTGACAACTATGTTCCCACAAGGGGAAGATGAACGTCCCCATCTTTTGGCACCTCACTGAGGTTCTCACTATCAGATACATCCTTTGTTTTGACTTTTTCTGAGTCAAGAAGTGCCTCAAGGAGGTTTTCACTAGGTGACCCTTTTGGATTTTTCTTTGTCTTATTTTTGCAACTAGGGAATTCATCTTCCCCTAATCCCATGAGGTGTACATAGGTATCCACTAAGGGAAGTGAGTTGATAGGTGTGCTTTCACATAGGTCCCAATCTATGAGTTTGAGATGGCAAAGGGAAAGGTTGATGGTGCAAATGGATAGGCATTCGAACATGGAGGAAAGGTCTACATGATCTACATTTTTGTAAGTGTGTATGATACACTCTTCCTCTAGTATATCTTCCTGAAGACCATCGCTCGCACTGACGTTGTTAGAAGTACTAGTTGACGCTGCGTGACCCTTTTTCTTTTTATCATAGCCTAAATATGAATTCTTTGGACGTATGGAAGTGTCAATCAGCTACTTTCTTCCTAGATCTTTTGTACCAGGACCTCCCCCGATATAATTGTATTTCTCAGTGTACTTAGAGGGCCAAGGATACATCTCTTGAAAATATTCCTTTAAAGGGGGAGTAGGTTCAGGTTCTTCACAATATATCCATTGACTTATATCATCTTTAGGCGTATATTTTGGTAACACGAGAGATACATAAGTGTTGGTTCCCACATTTTTGGAGCTCAAGGTGACTTCCTTTTGTTCTTCCTTTGGTGCAGACTCGGAGGGTTGACCATATGTGTGTGGTGAGGGTGGCATGGTTGCCACATTCAAAGTAGTACGCATCTCATACTCACCACATCCCTTGTTAATGATCTGGACCTTGGTGATAATGGAATTAGATGTAGAAGATGGAGCGGATGAGGTGGTGGGTGATGGATTAGATGATGGATTGGATGAGGATGTTGGTGGTGGTCCCATTTCCACTCCTAGACAATAATGGGAATGAGGGAAAGAAGCTTCGAGTGAACGACAGTATTCAAATGGTTGGGGATTAGCTTGTATCATAACTTCCATTCTATTAAACGGGAACTTCAAGCATTGATGATAGGTAGATGGGATGGATTGCATGGCGTAGATCCATGGTCATCCGAGAAGAAGGTTGTAGGGGAGTTCCAAATAAAGGACATGACAAGTGGTGTATTCTATAACTGGGCCAACTTGAATTGGAAGATCAATAACCCCCTCAGAATCTCTTTCTGCATTATCATAAGCCTTTATAGTGATGATCTGATTGCTTAAATCAACATGGGTATATCCTACCTACTTTATGAAATTTAATGTACAGAGATTGAGAGAAAAGCCATTATCTATCAAGACCCTCTTTACTTTATGTCAAGCGACTAGAACCTCTATATGGAGGGGTTGATTGTAATTGGAATTGATGGTAGGCATGTCATTTTGGCGGAAACCTAGCTAATAGGTTGATGAAAGGTGTCCTACCAGAGCTTGGAATTGTGTGGGTTTGATGTCGTTGGGGACACAGGCATCCTATAAATCTTTTGTCAAGATTTTCTGATATACAAGAGAATACTTTAGCAAATCTAGGATAGATATTTGCGATGTGGTCTTTCCTAGATGGTCAAGGATGTTATACTAAGAGCTCACAGGAGGTGATGGGGTTGACGCAGAGGCTCCAAGGATAGTAATGTGAGTGCGGTGAGTGGTAACAACACATTGAGGCTCCTTTCCTTTGACATGTATCATAGACACACGTGGTTTCGCTTGCCCAATATGTGTGATGAGAGTCTCATAGTTAAGTGGAACATTCTTGTAGGTGATATTATTAGTGTTGTTATCCTAGTTGTTATTGTTACTAGGTCCAAGATTTGCATTGGATGTGCTAGGACCTTGGTTATGCTTGGGGACAACATTTTGATATATCTGTAACTGAGCATTGGATGAGGGTGTCGTGTTGGCATCCACATGTATGTCACCCCGATCTATGAGATCCTAGATGTACATTTTCAGACTTTGACACTTATTTAAGGTATGCCATTTAATCTTATGAAACTCACAATATTCATTTTCTTTAAACCAGGCTAGTTTAGGCGTGCATTCATCAGGTGGCTTAGTCACAGGATATGTAATCGGGTAATTGATCTGTAACAACCTATTGAAGACAATGCTCAAGGGTTCTCCTAATTGAGTGTATTGACGTTTACCATTCCCTTAATTGTATTGATTGGATTGTTGAGGGGGTCGAGGTGCCCCCTATGGCACATATATGGCATTGGGCATGAATGGTTGTTGCCTCTGGGAGGTATTGGCCACCTAAACATGTTTAGTATCAGTGACATCACCATTGACTGCATTCTTATTCTTATTCCAGTAATGGGATTTGTCACTAGATGACTTGTCATCCGAGTTGTATAGTTTAATTTTCCCTTTAGTGATAAGCGCTCTCTCAATGATGAGGCTCTTTTCAATAACCTCTACGATGGTAGTGACACAATGAAGATTAAGAGCATGTGACATTTTGGGATGAGCATTAGCCACAAAAAGGGTGACCATTTCTTTCTCGCTAGGAGCGGATTTCATATAGCTAGCTACAACTCGCTACCTTTGCAAGTATTTAGCAAAAGTTTCTCCATCACGTTGCTTCTCCTTCAAGAGGTCTAGAGTGTCAATGTCCTTTTCCAAATTAAAGGAGAACTCTCTGACAAACTATTAAAAAATATTAGCGAAGGAAGAAAATATCCCCTTCTTGAGACCCATGAACCAATCTAAGGCTGGCCCTCCTAAGCTTCTAGGGAATAGGCGTAGGATATAATTATCATTATGTTGGACATCTTGACATTGTGCATAGAACTCCTGCAAATGGGACTTTGGATCTTTAGTTCCTGTATACTTGTCAAACTTGGGTATCTCGAAATGCTTCGGAAAGGGGACGAGTGAAATCAAAGAATCAAATGGATATGGGAAAATCTCCTCAATCTTGAAGGATTTTTTGGACATACCCGCTTATAGGTCTTTCAATGTAGCTTTGAGCTCCTCCAACTCTTTATTGGTGGGTGGAGTTGGATTAGATGAATTGGGTGGATATTGATGTGATGAAGATGGGATGAAAGCATTGGGATCATATGAGGGTGTAGGTTGATACTAATTAGCGTAAGGAAAATAGGATGATGACGGATTTTGGTAATAAGAGGTGGAGGGTGCCTGTTGCTGAGGTGGATGCTATTGATAATATGAAGTGGATGGGGCATTATGTGGAGCTTGGTAGTAAGAGGATGTGGAAGCACCCTATTGTTATGATGATGGTTGTTGGTAGTAAGAGGTGGATGAAGCACCCTATTGATAGGGTGGTTGCTGCTGAGTGTAATATGGATTAGATTGGTAATTATAGGCAATGTTTGGTTGTTGTGTAGCATAAGGTGGTAGTTGTGGATTTATAGTTTGATAGTAGGGATTAGTGTGTGATTGTGGAGGATTAGTGTAAAGTGGCGGTTGAGTCCGTGATGGATTCTGAGAGGCCACATGGATATTCAAATTAGCA
>VDFB02131714.1:0-67344 GCA_007258455.2 Sequoia sempervirens | reverse complement strand
GATGTGGTCTTGATTGAGTTCGATGGAAGCCTAGAAGGGTCAACATATGAGAATGATTGGAAAGCTATGTCATTGATAGGTATGTGCTAGATATTATTATATTTCTCTTCCAACTTTGCACAAAAGGGTATGTGCAGGATCATCGTGGAAAAAACAAGCCCTTAAGTGGCAAAAAATTTAGAAAAATTAGAGTTAGGCAACTTGACGTAAAAATTTGAATAAGTTATCTATATTATTTAAAAATATGTAAGAATAGAATCTATAGAAAATTGAATGTAGTTTCTAAACTACTAGGGTTTATTTTTAAAAATAAAAATCTATTTGTGAAAATTTGAAATTTCAATGCAGTAGTACTTAAATTTCAGGGAAAAAATAAGAAGTAGGTGTCTGTCTGACCACCCTAACCACAATAAAATGATAATATTTTTTTATAAGATTTTAGATATAAGTAGAGGACTCGTGTCCAGGTGTGATGCATATTTTTTTGCAATTTTTTCCAAGTAAATAATTAATTATAATTTTTTTATTACAACTTTTAAAAAATATAAAAAATCGTATGTCTAACCACCTTAACTTGGTTAACACTTCATGAAATTCATTTTTTTTTATCCTATAGTAGGCAAAGCATATAATGTGACACATGTTTCAAATTCAAAAAATGTGATACTGTTTGAAAGCTATAGATGTTTTTCAATCAGCCTATCAATCAGGACTTTAGTCGTAATTCAAATAGAAAATGAATAATAATTATTTATTAAATTCAAAGTAAAGCATATTTAGATGATTTAAAACCCTTTCATTTCATCAATTTTGGGTAAAAAAAAATTTGTCAGCCACATACTCTACACATACCCATCATATAGCCACTTTTTGGCCCATTATGATCCTGCACATACCCAAAAATGGAAGGGTTTGGGATCAACATATAATGTTACTTGTTTTCCTTTATGGGGAAACTTTAGGAGTTGGTAAAAGCTTGATAGTACTACTTGAAATGCATGGATCCAAGGGCATCCTAGGAGGAAGTTATACAAAAACTCAAGGTCAAGTACTTGACATGTAGTTTCTATGATGGTTGATCCTATCTGCACTGGTAGTCTGACTATTCCTTTTGAATTCCTTTCAAGGTCACCATAGACCCTTATGGTAATGCTCTTCCCTTTTTCTATCACATCATCAAAATACACAAAATTTTCGATGAATTTTAAGGTACAAATGTTTAGATCCACATTATTATCTATCAATACTCGCTTGATCATGTTCTTGTGGACACCAACCTCTATGTATAGGGCTTCATTATGGAATGTCCTTTGTGGAAGATCTTTCTTGGAAAAGACTAAATGATTGTTGGCTTTTATTTTTCTAACCATGGCTTGGAACTGATTAGGATCGAGGTCATTAGGGACTGACTCTTCCACTACTTTTTCAAGTATCTCCCTATGTGTGGGTGACAATTTTAACAACTCTAGGATTGAGATTAGGGAGGGTGTCTTATTCAGCTGTTCCATAATGTTGTAGTCATTTGATGACTTAATTGTGGGTTTGGGTGGGGCTCCCTATATTGTAACTCGCCCTCGATGGGTAGTTATGTTACAGATGTTGTCTCCACCTTGTATAGTTTCTACATTTTCCCTATTATCATTAGCTTGTGAAAGGGTTCCTAGAATTGTGTCACCATAGGTATTAGCATTATGATAATCTAGTCTTTTCCTTTTTCATTCCTTTTAGCATAGTTTGGGATTGGGTTCATGTATATTTGAAGGTCCTTGTTTCTAAGATGATGTTCAATGTCCACTTCTCATTTGTCTATCAAGTCTTGGATGAGGTGCTTGAGTCTCATGCAATTGTTTGTTGTGTGTCCTTTGATTTTATGGAATTGGAACATCTTTCTCATTATACCATGGTGCCTTGAATCTAGGTTCCTCATAGTTCAGGTGATCATTAACTTTGATAAGGTTTTGCTGCACTAGTTTATGAATGACTGTCTCAAGTGACTCCTAGTATCGTGAATTATCTCCTTGGTTGATCGTATTGCCTTTGTTGCCCTCCTTGATTCATTTGTTGGTTGACAACCTGATTGTTCTTCAGATAGGTAAGTTGGTTGTTTTGTGTTTTATTTGGAACATAGCTCATTTTTTCCACCCGTGGTTTGTTTTGAGGTGTGTTTTGTACATGCCATAGTGCTCTAGCATCAACTACTCCATCATTTGTAATGTTCTTGTTTTTGGCCCAGACTTTAGGCTTCTCATTTGAACTAGAAGGACTATCTTTTGGGTTGTTTATCTTGATTGAACCTCTTGCTATGAGGGCCCTTTATATGTGCATTCCTTTCTTAATGGTTTCTTCAAAATTTACGGGACACAACATGGTAAGTTGATAGATGACTTCTGTTTGGACATTTGAAACAAATATGTCAACTTGTTCCTTGTCGGGAATAGGTGATTTGCATTGACTAGCCTTATGTCACCATCATTGAAGGTATGAGGTGAAATATTTAGCTTGAATTTTCTTAATTTTGTATAGATCCATGATGGTAATATCTTGCTCTATGTTGAAAAAGAAGTGTGTTATGAACTTGCTAGATAGTTCGTCAAAAGTTTTAATTCTCGATAACAGATGGGAAAACCACTCCATAGCATGACCTGTAAGGCTGTGTGGAAAGAGCCTCATGAGGTAAGCATCCTTTTTTTGTACCTCCATACATGATACTGAGAAGTCTTGTACATGCTCTACTGGATCTCCTCTTCCTTTGTACTTGTTGAACTTGGGTATTTCAAAGTCTTTTGGAAAAGGTAGTGTAGTGATGGAGCGATCGAATGGGAATGGAAATATTTATTGAAGAGTGTAGGTATTCTTTGTTTTCCCTACTTTCATTTATGATATTTTCTAATTCATCACCTCTATTTTTAGTTCCATCTCATTTTTTGGTACATTTGTTTGCAAGCCAAGCATTTAATAGCCTTGTTGTTCCACAATGTTTGTTTGGTCATAATTTGGATAGAATGGGGGTATTGACCCTTGGTAGTTGTTTTGAACATAGGGTGGGTTAGGTCCTTGCTATGTGTTAGGTGCATTGGCGGGTTACCTTGTTGATGAGACGAATAGTGAAGGGTTCCCTATGGCACACCTTGTTGTTGGGGTGAACTATATTGAAGGTTTCCCTAATGGTGTGCTGGTGGGTTACCTTATTGATGGGATGACTGAAGAGGCGTTCCCTGCAACACACCTTGTTGCTGTGATGTACTATACTAAAGGTTTCCCTAATGGTGCGTTGGAAAGTTACCTAGTTGATGGGGCAACTGAAGAAGGGTACCATGTGGCACACCTTTTTGTTGGGATGGACTATACTGAAGGCTTCCCTGATGGTGCATTAGTGAGTTACCTTGTTGATGGGATGACTGAAGAAGGGTACTACATGGCACACCATTTTGTTGGGGATGATATGGAAGGGGACCTTGCTGTCCACCTTTTTGATGGTATTGATCTAGAGGGGGGACTTGTGGTCCACCTTATTGATGATACTGATTTGGAAGGGGACCCTGTGGTCCACCTTGTTGATGGTACTGCATGTTTTGGGAAGGGTCAAAATTTATATTTTTTTGAGGTACATATTGTCTGAGAGGTGGATTGTTGTTTTGTGGTACATATTGGGATGAACCTCCTTGATACTGTTGTGCCACTACTGCTTGTTTGATCTAAGTTGTTTTTCTGTAAAAGGGGTTTTCCTTGGGTTGAACGTTGTTTTGTGAGAATATGGGTGGCATGTTTAGAATCTTCGTAGGTTCAGATATATGTCTCACAATTGAGTTATCCCATAAGGGAATATGATTAGGATCTTTGATAGCCTCCACATTAAAATCTATTGGTAATTTAGCACCACTCTATGCTAACTTGAAGAAGTAAGAATTTGGGTCCTTTTTCAATAATTTTTCCATCAGGCTAAGTACCTTAGGGTTGTTGAAATGTTCAAGTAGTTCCTAATAATTTATTTCCTCCTCAGTATCTAACTTCTCTATGACTACTCTTTCTGGGTCGTGGTAGGATTTTTCTATCACTTATTGTCATTTGTGATTTAGCTCTTCCTCATTGAACGTGTCCTTATATGCGGGTCTCTTTTGGGTTGTTTCAAGGTCACTTGGTTTATAGCCCCATGGGCCACCTTCGTTGTTCATGGTATTTTTTGGTGGGATGTTAGAATTTTTCTTGTTTTCTTCCATGTTCTTCCTATGTTGTGATCTTGTAGTTGTCATAAACAATTGCCAAGCTTTTGTGAATGTTTTTGTGACTCCTAACTATGGAATGAAAAATGCTTTTGTTTTTAGTTTTTTTGTTTAAAGGGAAATGAAATTTGCTTTTGTTTTTTTTTTTGGATTTTCTATTGAAGATCTATGGGTGGTTGGCCCATTGAAAAGTGTAAATAGAAATGGTCTAGTCGATTTTGATGGGTATGGTATCTTCTAAAGATGTACCCTTTGGAAAACTTTAGGGTGGGACAGTTCTTTGAAAGTCGCAATATGGATTTTTGCTTAAGGATTTTTCTTTTTCTAGAGATCATGAAGGATGGGTACCTATTGCCACATAGGAGGTGGTAATACAGGTCTTTCAACTGCTAGGTCTACTTTCTCTTCCTCTTTATCCAGGATGTTTGTTGTGTTTCTCCATTGATTGGGTGTTTCTTTCTTCTCAAATATGAAGGTCCTTAAACTACTAATGATATTAGTTTGTTCACCTTCAATATGTGTGAGACTTGGTTGGAGGATTGGTGCTATAAGATTTGGTTGTTGAACTAGGGAAACTGGTCACCAAATGGTCATATGGTGAAGGTGTGGATGTTTTTGGTATGGTTTGTTATGAAGCTCAAGACCCCAAGGTTTGAGTATTGTTTGGAGGTGACACTATTCTTGGAAACCAAAATACTGCAAGACTTGGATTGATATCTCACTTCTCCTTCCAGAGGATATGTTGCGGAAAAGCTTACTTGAACTATTTGTGAGTCCAAGTAACTATTGATATTGTAGAAGTGCAAGTGAGGGAATAATACAAGTTTGTTTTGATTCTGATTTTTGAAAGTAGGATGGAATGTTGAGAGTGGTTGAGAGACTATATGAACTATCTAGGTTTCTGATTGTTTCATTCTAACAAGGATCCTGTAAGCAACTTTTGATTCATTTTTTTGATTGTTAGTAGGATAGAGTAGAAGTGATGTTTTTTTAGCAAAAGTGATGGATTGTGAGAAAAAGTGACAGACTATGAGCAAAAGCGACAAGATTTCTCAACTACGGCCTAAAATTTGTCAAGTGCATGAGTTTTTGAGAAGCAATTATGAGTTGAAATGTCAAGTGTAGCCTCTATGTGTTTTTGTCAAAGGTGGTGGGTTACTCTGTCAAAAGAAAACTTTCTTGGAAATTGCGAGCAAATTTTAGGTAATTGTGCTAGTTTCTAAGAAGCAAGTGCAAGCAAAAGGAAGCAAGTGCATTAGTTTTGAAGAAAGTGCACAAATTTTGTCAAATGAAACTAATTTTCATTAGTGAAATTTTTGGGAAAAAGAGAAAAAGAAGACTTCAAGTGCACCCAATTTTGGATCAAGTGTAGAAATAGTAGCAAAAGCAACCTCGGTGTAAATTATTTTCCAGTTTTAGTGTTTTGGCCACAACTTGGGTAATTCATAGTTTTTGGTGATTTCATTTTCTTCAAGTTCTTTTTTTTTGAGATACGACAAGTGATACCATTGAAAAATTATGGACTGAAATGAATCTCCTCATAACAAACACTTGTTTTGGCTCTAAATGTCTATAGGTACATTTCTTTCCACCAAGTGAAAATCAAGATACCAGTAAGAGGCTATAGTTTTCCAATGTTGAATTCAAATTGGGTGTGACTTGAAATCTAAGCCTAAATATTTGGAAACCTTTCAAAGATATTTTTTTAGTATGCCTTTTAGGGAGTGCAAACATAGGGCTCTTTTCAAAGTATTCACACTAACCTTAAAGTGTATGAGATTTTGACCAATATGTTGATGTTTGTTTTGAGCTATTTTCGGAACCACACATTATGTTTTGGATTGAATCACAAGCATTTATAACCCTAGCTCAAGTGGGTACGTATTTCTCAGTAAGCCTATCAATCATCCCCTAAGAGATGATTAATTTTTGAAGATGGAATGTACAAATAGGCTATGTCAAGGAAATGTACCATCTTGACACACCAAGCAAAAAAGTCCCTTCCCTATTTGCTTTATTGCCTCAACCAAAAACTGAACATGGTAAGTAACTTCTTGGAAAGGTGATATTCCAATGCACTACTTTAAAATACGCTTTAGATTTGGACTCAAATGGCCACTATTAACAAGGGTTCTTAATGACTTTTTTGGCGTTATTAGTTTCAGATGTCTATACATGTGGTGTTTTGCTCAATTAAGAGTCCTCCCAGCTCTTGCAGGTTTTAACATATCACACAATTATTGGAGGAGACAAACGTTGATATAAAATAGCATAACCCAGTGCGTGAGAACTTTCCTCACACCCACAATAATTTGTATAGTGGTCCAAAATGAGAGTACTGCTTCGGTCACCTATAAGTTCTCCGACATGAGATGTGTCTCAATAGGAAGACCCTCTAAAGTTATTCTTTGAAAATAAAGATGTGAAGCTCAAGATGTTTTCACTCACCCAAGATCACGAAAAGGTGTGAGGGGAGAAGACAACCATCCAACTTTCCAAGCACTAAATGCATAGAATACAATTCATAGAAATTTGATTCTTTTTAAGCACCTCGAGTGGTGCTATCCCCAATATTCTGTGTGAAAAGCATAACAATGATTCTTTTTAAAAGCATCCAATGGAAGTGTTCTCTATATCAGTCAATACCATATAAAAGATGCAAAACAAAAGAATGATTTGTTCATTTTTAAGCCCAAAATTTGAGTGTTTCTAAATCGATCCTAGTCTTATTTGGTCAACAAAAATGAATGTGAGTGCATGTCAACAAAAGGAAATTGTTATGGTCATTTAAAAAAAAATCAAACATTCCAAGCGTTACTTTGAAAGTTAAAAACTTTTTAGAGCACCAAATGAAAATTATCTAACTATGAAAACTTAGAAAGATTTCATTTTTAGAGCACCCAAATTGAAATGTGTGGTTTGTAGGGTTCTTTTTAAGCACTCAAATGAAGATTCCTAACTTAAGAAATCTTTGGAAATGATTATTTTTAGAACACTTAACAAATTGTGTTGTTTGTAAAGTTCATTTTAAGCACTGAAATGAAGGATTCCTAACTTAAAAAGCATTGAAATGATTCATTTTAGAGCACTTAAACAAAATGTGTTGTTTGTAAAGTTCATTTTAAGTACTGAAATGAAAGATTCCTAACTTTAAAAAGCATTAAAAATCTGAAACCCTTTGACCATTCGTCTTCCCTACAAAAAAGGTGTTAGTGGTTTCTCAATCTTGTATTTACAAATGTTAATACCTATCACAAATTCAAATTAGGCATCTGTTAGTGTAAAAGTCAAATTTTAGTTGGTAGATCTTAGACATAGGTTTGATAGAGAAAAAGAGCAAAAAAATTAGCAAGTGCACCCTAGGTCAAAGAGAAAAAGTGCTAAAAAATTGCAAGTGTGCCCTCTATCAGAAGATACAGGTGCTAGAAAAATGCAAGTGCATAGATTCTATGAAATTTAGTATAACAAGTTCTAGAAACCTATGCGTGAAGATTTTTCCAGAGCAACTATAGGACCTGTAACTTCAAAAATTTCTCACGAAATCATTATTATAGGGGACTAGGGTCTCAACGGGTGTGCTAGAATGTGTGAGGGGGAAAGTCATGGAGCTTAAATGAGAGAAATGCAAGTGAAATAGAATCTAATCTAAATCAAAGACACTAATCTTAGATCTATTCCTTCACTCATGAAATGACTTTCTAAGCTATTAAAAACACACAATTGAAATCGTACGATCATCACAATGAAATTCAAAGCAAAGTAAAGGTTACCATCCCATTCTAGAGTGTATTAGTCTGATGTTAGGTTGTTCATATCACTGTGAAGCCTCCATTGTTGCATGCAAGAATCTTTTTATGCATTGTGTGTTGGTTGATCGAAGATATGTTGAAGCTTTGTTAATGGTGATTAGGAATATTGGTAGTACTTCATTGTGCAAATGAGTTGATTCTTCGATCCTCTTTTTTATGAGGAAAGAGGTTTGTTATATAGAATTTTTGATTTGAAATGGATGATTAGGATTGCGTAGTAGAATATAGTGATCAACGGTCAAAAGGTTGAGAGGATTTAGACATGAATAATCTATGAAAAATAGATTACACAATCAGTGTGATTGAAGAAATGTTGTTGAGTAATTTGTGAAATTGAAGAAATTGGTGGAGAAATTCATGAAATTGAAGGAATTGGTGGAGCAATTCATGAATTCATGAAATTGAAGGAATCAATTTGAGCCTTCAATGGAATTAAAAAAATTACGTAGAGCGATTTGTGAGATTGAAGAAAGTTGGTGAGGAAATCATGTTGAGAGCAATTTTCTCAAAGTTGGTGAGGATAATTCAATTAATTGATTTAACTAATTAATCCTTTTTGGAGTTGAATGTGCAAATCAAGTTTGACTTTTGCAAACAAAGTTGCATTGGTTTGATTTGATTTTTGATGATAAATTGAATAGTTTATTCAATTTATTCAAATTTGGAAGGAAAGTGAGTTAATTAAATTATTATGATTTAATAATTTATTCAACTTAGGGGAATAAAGTGATTTAGCGATGTAATTAAATAATCGATGTTATTTAACTAATGAGGAAAAATTAAAGTTAGATTAAGGCTTTATTAAATAAATGTAATTTATTTAATTGGTCAAAATGATAAATCATGAATTAATTAAAGAATGTAATATTATTCAATTAATAACAAAAATAGGGTTTTTAGGACTTTTTAAATAAACGAAATTTATTTAATTCGTTGAAAATGGTGAAAAATTGAATTAATTAAATAATGTCATATTATTCAATTAATAGGGGAAATTAGGGTTCTTGATGTAATTGATGTGAAATATAGTGATGCTTGATGATAATGATTCTGATGATGCAAGAATCTTGTTTAGTGTGTGTGATAGATGTTAGGTCAGTTTTACATGTCTACACAACCTAGTCAACTAAAACCTTGTCAGTGGATGCAACTGATGTCAAGATAGAACATATTATCAACTTCTGAATAAATCTTACAAAATAAGATAATTCAAATCAAAATACCGGATCAACAAACTTTTATTATTGGAGTAGATGAATACTAAAAAACAACAAAATTCTATTGTGACAATTATCCAAATTCCACTGTCTGTTGACATCAATGACAACCTCTCAATTTCCAACAAGGAAACCAAATGGAAAGATATGAAAATTATCTAATGTGTTCACATGGATCACTTTTTTCTTTATATTTTTCAAATTTGGACATTTCAAAATTATGAGGAGAAGGTATCATTGGGATAGATCTATCCAAAGGATAGGGCCATATGTATTCAAGGGTATAATTTCTCTTGGTGTGTCCCATTTCAATGTGGGCTATTTTTTTTGCAAGCTTTGAATTTGTTGTGTCAATTCATTTGTAGGTATGAAGTTGGATATTTTAGCGAGGGGGAAAATGGTAAAATTTGAAGGAATAGATGATTGGTGTTGTGGAATGTTAGATGAATTGAATGAAGGATTGCAATTTTGGGGATGTATGTGTCTACGAGTATAAAAAATGTGGAGGATTTGGAGATGTATGGAATGGATGTAGTGATATGACTAAATGGGATGGATTTTTGGTAGAGTGGATTCATTTTTTTCCAATTGTATGTTGATAAGTGAGTGTTGAGTGAAGGTATATAGGGTTGGCTTGAAGAAATTGAGATTGATACTTGTATAGAGATGTTAACTAATTATAGTATTGGGATATTTGTGATTGGCATATTGAATGAATTTTCTCCTCATAAGATATTTTTTATATTAAGTATAAAATGAATAGAAAATACAGATCAAAGAGCATATAAGTTTAGTCTAGTGCCAAAACTATCAGTCCCCCCATTACAGAATAATGTCAGATATCCCCCCTTTTACATGAGTTCAAGATTAGAGTCTTCCATATCAAGATCCATCCTAATCTAGCCCATTACAAAATAACAACCAAACCCTTAGATGTATGAGGTCAAAAGAGCATAGCCCAGTAGAAACCTGTATTAGAGTATTATTAAATACATTAGAGTTTCAATAACAAAATCTATAGAAATTTACCACATATGTTCAAAAAATAGCTACTACAAGTCAAAAAGGATATGATGCGGCTGAGAATCTTTCCACTAATTTTTTCCATCTGGTTTGTTACCACCTCGCATTGCCAACAGGGATTCTACAACTACCACTTCCTCATCAGAAGGTTGTGAAGTCTGACACCCTTTTTTTACTTCCTTTCTTTGACTCCCTGCAAGATCCTGTCTAAATCCTTGAAGATCCCTCAAAAAAATTTCAACCCCTGGGTGACCCTCTAGCCACAAATGACCATATCTTTCCTCCATGATATCAATTGTGACTTATTTGTTCTCAAGATAGTTCTAGAATTTATCTTTTGAAAGCTCCACTATAATGTAAACTTGCATAGCAACATTGTGAAACATGATTCTTCTATAAGACTTAGTAAGCATCCTCCTTCTCCCTTGAAACCTATCCTCATTCCTTTCTTTCCAAATGAACCACAAAATTTTAGAAGAAAGGAATAACCAAAATAAAGTGACAATTTTCCCCATTTTTATGTTTTGGTTAAAAACAATCTTCTCAAGTAGTGGCCGATCATTAATCCCCCATACATCTTGCTTATCACAAAATAGTTTCCATGTCTCTTTAGCAAAAATACAATAAAACAAGATATGATGAACAGTCTCTGGGGTTCTACAGATACTGCAAATATCAATGTCATCAGAATTGCTTTTGACTAGTAGCTTTTGTATTATAAGCAACCACCTAAAGCATGCTATTTTTGCCTCTAGTTGTTTATCCCAATTAGTTTGAAAAACCTTTTTTCCATTGATTCCTTTTCTAGTTAAGATTCTAGATTCGATTTAGGTAGTCAGTCAGATCAATGTGATCCGTTAGCATAGAGTGCATTTCTTGACCTTAGAATTCATTATGTTACTACAATTTGTCCATTGAAAATTCTTGAAATGGTCACCATCAACCTTACATTTCACAAAGAATTTTAATTGATTACAAGCATCTCTGAGGATTGAGTAAGTTTTCAAATTGGTGAGGGGAATATTGAACTCAAAATTTAGTTCATTCTAGTTTTTAAGTTTACCATCTTTTATAATGTATTTGAAGCATCAAATTCATTTGTGAGGCCATCCTTTTGTAGAGAACCCTTGGAGTAGTGCGAATGGCTTCCCCTTATGTTTCAAATTCCACCAAATAGACCTATCAGCCTGTATAGTCCCATTATCCCCTATGGTGAAGTGGAAGTTAGTCAGGCGGGTCTTCATCACTTCCCAGGCCTTCCAAATAGTTATGAATACATTAGATCCTGCAAATAATATGGCCACCTGACTACTAAGGATATCATTGAGTGGCAAGAATCTCCATGATTTAGCATGCTTGGGGACAACATTGAGTATATTATGTTTGATCAACACTTTCCAATGTTGTCCCCCATCTACGACCCCAATCACTCATTTTACAGCCAGAGAAATACCTTGTAGCCTATGATCCTTTAGGCCCAAGCTTCCCTTGGATTTTTCAATAGTGCACCAATCCCATTTCATCGAGTGTTTCTTTCTTTTTCCTTTACCATCAGACCATAAAAGGCCCTTACCCTCTTTTAGATCTCATTAATCTGGTAAGAGTTAAAGAACCACATTGAGGCAAAGTATATACTATAGGAAGACAACATCTTTTGGAAAATTTGAATTCACCTAGCAAAGGAAAGAAACTACCTATTCCACTTAGTAAGTTTCCTTTCAGTCTTGTCCCTAATCCAATGCCACATCTCCTTGAAGTTAGGATCCATAGCAAAGGGAATACCAAGGTACCTAGCCAATTTTTGGGGACCACCCCATTGGAGCCCAAATCTACTGATCTAGTTTGGGGGATTCTCTTTCCAACCCAAGAGACAAGATTTAGAGGGGGAAATTTTGGCCCCCGAAGCAAGGAAAAAAAACTCCAATTTCCCCATTAGATTTGAGAGATTGGAATCTTCCAGGGTTAGAAAAATTGAGGTATCATAAATAAATTGAAAATTAAGAAGCTCATTATCATCTGGCATCTTGATGCCCCTAACTCTTAAAATTGTTGAATTCTCCCTTAGAACATAGTACAAGACATCTGGGGAAATTAAAAATAGTACCAGAGCAAGTGGGAACCCCTGCCTTATAGATCTTTCAAGGGAAATTCTTGAGAAAGGATTCCATTAACCTCTACCTAAGCAATTGCATCCTGAAAGAGGGTTTTGACCATATGGAAAAATGATTTAGGAAAGCCAAAGGCCCTCAACATTAGGAGTACGAATCCCCATTGAATTCTATCATAAGCCTTTTCAAAATCTAAAAGCAACATTGATGCATTTTTCCCTATTAGCTTAGCCTAGTTCAAAGCCTCCCAACTAGTGATTAGATTTTCAAGAATGTATCTTCCATTTATGAAGCCAGTCTAAGTGGAATTTATGATGGATAGAAGGATGAGGGCTACCTTGTCCACCAAAATATTAGCCAAAATCTTGTAGGAGACATTGAGTAATGTTATGGGTCTCCAATTTTTATCTAGAGTTATATCTCCCTCCTTTGGAATTAATTTGATCACTCCTTTGTTTATCGTGTTTCCTAGAGAGCCTTTTTCAAATGCTTCTTTATAGATAAGGAAGAGATCATCACTCACCCAGTCCAGAAATTTCTTGTAAAAATCTGCAGGGAGGCCATCAGCACCAAGGGACTTGTCATTCTTGAGAGAGAGGATGGCCTTTCTAATCTCCTCATGTGAAACTTCTTTCCCAAGTTCCCCTACCATTTCAGCACTAACCTTTTTGGGGATAACCCCTTCAATGTATTTCCTTGTCTCATAAGTAGCTTCCATCTCCCCTTCTAAGGATAAGAGGTTCTTATAGAACATAATTTTTTTTCTCTTATCTCATCAGGATTTCTCACAGTGGAGTCATTAACTGTAATCAAGTCAATCTACTCTTTGGCCTATTTCTCTTTAATGTATCAAAAGAAAAATTTGGTGCCTTTATCCCCATTCTCAATCCAGTTCATTTTGGCTCTTACTCTTAGTCCCTATATCTTGCTATTCTGAAGCTTTCGAAGGGAGTTTTTGGCCATAATCACCCTATTGGTGAGTGTTTCATCTCTAGGATTCATTTGTAGGTTTGTCTCTACTTGTAGAATCTTGTCTTGGAGGAGAGCCTCACTTCTTCGTCCATCCTTGGCCCTCTTTTTCCAAAAATTTTGGAACAAAATTTTCCACCCCTCTGTATTTAATGTCCACCTCTCAATATGTGAGAGATTTTTGTGCATCCACTTATTGATCTGTCTGAGACACATAATAGCACTCTTACAATCATTGTCTCTAAGAAGAATGGTACTGAGACAAAAACATTTACAACAACTGGTCAATTTAGGGGCACCCTCAAGGAAAAAATTGGCCCTTATTGGGTGGTTATCTAAGGGGGAGTAAGGGGAGACTTCAATCTTGCAACCACCTTTCACCATGGAGACTAAAAAGAATGCCTTGCTAATGTAGAACCTATCAAGCTTGTAGTAAATTCTCTGACCACCTTGTTGGGAATTGCACCAGGTAAACCAAATGGCCCGAGTGTCTTGCTTTTTCCCTTCAATAGGATCTTCAACCTTTAGCTTCGATTTCATTCTTTTCCAATAAAACCTTTCATTACCTTTTCAATCAAAGCCAGAACCACCCCATTTTTCCTCCTCTCTCTCTCTACAAAATTGAAGTCTCCTCCAATGATCCAAGGGATATCCTGCAAGATGCACATCCAATTCCAAAGGCGGATCATTTCTTTATGGTCATTGGGGCCATAAATTGCACAAATCCCAAAGCATACTACATTTTTCTTAATGATTACCCAAGCATCCTAGTTGCATGGGGAGGTCCCATAGTTGTCCACAAACTGAGCCCACTTGCTTGCCAATAGAATCACTACTCCCCCTTTTCCTTTATCATGTTTGGTCACAAAGCAGGTTGCCTCTTTCCATATAACCCTCAGGCTAGTTTCTAGAGTAAAGCCCGTGCCCTTAACCTCTTGTAACAAGACAAAACTAGTTTCCCTTTTTTGTGCCAAGAATATTCTTACTACATGCTTTCTATCAGGGGTTTCTAGCCCCCTTACATTCTAAGAGATGCAATTGAGCTCCATTAGGCTTGATCATTAGGTGGGGGGCCCTTTTTCACACTTGAAGTTGTCAAAGCATTTAGGCAATCTATTTTTTCTTCCACTCTTTTAGCATTAGGAGGCAGGATTCCACTAAGTTTCTTTCTCTTATCTTTCTGAGGTTGATTAGATTCCTTTTCTTGGGGGGGTTTTCCAACCTCCAATCCTTTTTTATTCCTATATCTCTAGGTCTTTTTAACAATGACCTCCATGGGGGTTTCCTCACCATCAAAGGTGTCCTTAGTAGAGAGCAAACCAAGATCATTTGTAGAGTCCATGCCTAACTATGATGCTAACCCATTAGAACTAACCACTCCACCGAGGGGATTAAAGGGATCCACTGTCAGGTTAGGAACCACAATTTCATGCACCTTTTCATTTCCAATTACAAAAGATACAGTATTAAAGGAAATGGGCTTGTCCACTTTTTCCTCTAGACCATGAAGTTGGGTGTCCCCAAAACCAGTATCGAATCTAACAATGGACATTTCTTCTTGGTTGGCATACTGGCTTTGAGGGAAACCCCCAAAGTCTAGGTTTTCTTTTCCATGTCTAGAGTTCTAGAGTTCCATCTCTCCCCTAGATTCTAGAGAACTAGGTTCAATTTGGGAATCCACCACTTGGTGCTCCTTAAAGTATTTAGAATTGAAGGTGTAAATTTCCTTTCCCAATTTTGGGTTAATTTCTTGATATTATCTAGCCTATCTTATTTCTAGTAAAGCCAACTGTTGGGAATTTAGTTTGGAAATACCTATCAAATTATCTAAACTTGTTAGAGGGTCTACATCAATGTCTTCTCTTTCTATCCTATGATTTTCATTTCTTTCAATTTCTCTTGTTATAGTGTTGTCTATTTTATTTAGGAGAGAAGATAGACTATCCTCCACTCCCAAAATTTCTTTATTATCTCTACTTATCTTTTTGTTCTCCATTCGCGGAGAATTATTTCTTTTATTAGTGTTGATTTTAGAATTAGCAAGTGTTGGATGATGTGGTTGTGTTTTTTATATGTGGTTGTCATTGATGTCAACACTATTAGCATTATTGTATTTAAGATTGTAAATGTCGAGGATATTGAGAAAATTGTTAAAGGAAGAGTTGCAAGTTGCAAGTGGAACAGTGAAGATCATGAAGGTGTCTTGTTATGTACGTTGAAGATCAGTTGTTGTGGACTAAAGGATTTATTGTTGAAAGTATCTAGTTCATCTACCGAAAGTTTTAGAGGTCCACATGAATATTTGATCGTGTTATAAATAGTTGTGCTCTGACAGTATTTTTGTGGGTTCTGTTAGTGTTCCTGATTGAAGTTTATGTGATTATGGTAATTTCTTTTGTTTTGGATGATTCTCGATTAGTTCTTGTTGTTTTTGGATGCTTCTAGATCATTCTCTATCCTTGTTGTACGTCCATGTTGGTCGATGTGTCCGTGGTCGAAGATTTTTCTTGGTATGATTAGGTTTTCATGTTCTTGGCTGACATGATGGTTGTAACATGTTGCAAATGCTTGAAGATTTAAATTTGAATGTTTTGTGCACTTAAAGATATTGTTCTAGGTTGCATCATAACATTAGTCGATGGTGTTTGATCCACATTGAAAATTTATTTATAAATTTGGGACGACATTGTAAATATGTTCTATATTTTTGGCCGACTAAGTTGTTGATGTATTTCATGTTGCAGATATATAAGAGTGGTTGTGTGAGTGTGTGTGAAAGAGAAGAAAATAAAAAGAAGAGAAAGTGTGCAAATATTGATCTATTCATTTGATTGCAGAGTAGAGTGAAGAGAAGGTTGAGCAAAGTGTGAAGAAGATTTTTTGTGCTTAACTGGAACTGTAATTAGGCTTGTGTAGAAGCTATTTTTTCAGTTCACACCTTGTGGATCTAATCCAAATTACTGTGCATTGTTGGGTAGTGAGCCCTCTTGTATTTGAGTAGTGAGCTCTAGGCAATGTGCCTGAATGCATGTGCATTCCCATTATCTTTCATTATACTTTTAATAGGGTATTATATTGTGGACTAACATCCACTGTGGTTTTTCTCCTAACAGGGTTTCCACAAAAAAAATCTTGGTGTTCTCTGTGTTTCTAATGTGCTGTTTGTTTATGGTTTATTATTCATTCATAAGATCTAAGATTAAGTTAAGTAAAGTTTGAAAAGTTTAAATATTTTGTGACAACTGATTCACCCCACCTCTCAGTTGGTTGTCCTTGTTTTTCCAAAAATTGGTATTAGAGCAGGTTCCTCTGAAGAAGTTTAAAAGCTTGAGGTGATTCGAGATGACATCATACAAGAAGGACAGCCCTAGATTCGATGGAACAAAATAATCATTGTGGAAAGATAGGATGGAGTGTCATTTGAGGTGTATTGGAGAACCCTTCTAGAAGATTACAAAGAATCCATATGTTATTCCTCAGAATGGTCCTTCCACTACTGATGAGATTAAAGAGGCTGAGAATATTATCAGGGCTATGGAAGCTTTGCTGAGTGCTCTGACAGATTTGAAAATGAAAAATGTGATAGGTCTGAAGACAACTCGTGAGATTTGTACAAATTTGGAAACTTTGTATGAAGGAGATGTACATGTGAAGATGGCTAAGTTACAAAGTTTGAAAGGAAAGTATGAAATTTTGAAAATGGGAGAAGATGAAAATGTTTCTTCTTTTATGCAGAGAGTAAATGAACTAGTAATGGGTATTAGATGTGTCAGTGGTACCCTAGATGAGGAATAAATTGTAGCTAAAGTGCTCAGATCATTACCTCCCTATTACAAAGCAAAGGTTCATGCTATTGAAGAAACTAGATCATTGACGAATATGACAAGAGATACACTGATTAGTAAACTTGTTGCCTTTGAGTTGAGTGATTTTGGTGAATCTATTCCTAAGACTGAAACTGCATTTAAGGCTACTATATTCAGAAGAAACAAGCAAAGATATGATTTGGGAGAGTGTTCCAGAAAGTCATTCAAGAATGAGGAAGAAATGAAACAACTTGAAGATGAAGAGAGGTACAAGAGTTGGAAGCACTGATTGGGAAGAAAGAAGGCAGAGGACAAGGCGAGTATAAAGGAGTGTTGCCTATTAAATGTTTTTCTCATAGTAAAATAGGTCATTTTGCATCAAGGTGTCCTGAAAGAATTCCTAGATCCAAGCCTAACAAATATAGATTCCAAAAGAAATGTTACTATGCTGAAGGAGTGATTGATGATGAGTCTGATAAAGATAATGGAAATGAAGATGAATGGGTGTTCCTTTCTATCAAGGAAAATGGTCCGGTGGCTACTGAATTTGCTAAAGTTGAGAAAGCTCTTGCAACCTAAATTGAAGAAAAAGATGAGTGGGTTATTGACAATGATTTCTCACATCATATGACTTGTGACAAAAGCAAATTTGTAAGTCTTGAGAAGTATGATGGTGGGGTTGTAAGATTTGGAGATAACAATGCTAGAGTGATTCATGGTAGAGGATCTATTTGTCTTGGTGGTAAGCATAGCACCGATGACATTATTTATGTTGAAGGCTTGAAGCACAACCTACTGAGTGTTAGACAAATGGTGGACAAGGGTTATGATCTTCAGTTCAAAGATGGAAGGTGCAGGATACTTGGAAGATCTAGAAAAGTAATTGCTTCAAGTAAAAAGACAAAAGGTAATATTTTTCACCTGAATGCTGCTAGTGAAAGTTGTTTAATTGCTCAAGTAGATGAAAGTTGGTTATGGAATAGGAGGTTGTGCCATGTGAATTTTGATAACATTGTCAAAGTAATTTCCACTCAAGCAGTAAGAGATCTACCTAAGCTAGTAAATCCTGCTAACACAATTTGCAAGGAGTGTTAGATGGGAAAACAGACTAGAGTTTCTTTTTGGAGCAAACAACATCATACAAATGGATTACTGGAGCTGGTACATACTGATCTATGTGGTCCCTCTAGAGTCATAAGTCTTCATGGAGAAAGGTACTTTATGCTGCTTATTGATGATTATTCTAAGATGATATGGGTTGCTTTCTTAAGAGAAAAATATGAAGCATTAGAAAAGTTCAAAAGTTTCAAGGCCATGGCAAAAAATGAGAAAGGTCTGAAAATAAAATGCTTAAGGTCAAACAGAGGTGGTGAATTCACCTCCAAGGATTTTAATTCTTTTTGTGAAGAGCATGGAATCAAAAGACAATTATCTACTCCCTAAACCCCTCAATAGAATGGAGTTGTAGAAAGAAAGAACAGAAAAATTCTAGATGCTACTAGAACAATGGTGATAGAAGGAAATGTGCCTCACATCTATTAGAGTGAAGTTGTAAGCACTGCTATGTACACTTTGAACTAGGTAAATGTCAATAGTAATTCTATTAAGACTTATTTTGAACTATGGTTTGGTTATAATCCTACTATTAGATATTTCAAGATCTTTGGAAGCAAGTGTTACATCAAGAGAGATGAGGATATAGGAAAGCTTGATGCAAGAAGTGATGAAGGAATATTTCTAGGTTACTCTACTAAAATCAAGACCTATCGGTGCTATAACAAAAGATTAAGAAAAATGGTTGAGAGTGCAAATGTTAGAGTTGATGAGGATTCTGCTAGATCATCCAGATACTGTGGATATGATTCAGATGACTGGGAAGACAACACAAACAAAGGGAAGAATGTTCAGACACATAATCAACTTCAAATTGTGTCATATGTTCTGGTAAAATAACTTCAATTTGTTCTCATAAATCAAGTCAGGAAGGAGAAATAAGTGCAAGTGTAGAAGAAAGAATAGAAGAACCAAAAGCTCGAGAGAGTCCCAAACTTCCAAGTTATGTGAAGCTAAATAATTCTAAAAATAAAATTATAGGAGATAAGACTAAAGGTAGGAAAACTAGAAGAAAGATTGAAAAAGAGTATTGCCTAATATCCAAGAGTGAGCCTAAAGATGTCAATGAAGCTTGCAATGATGAACACTGGATGGAAACTATGAAAGAAGAATTGATGCAAATTGAAAAGAATGATACATGGATACTTGTTCCCAGACTTAAAGATAAAAATGTGATTGGTACTAAATGGGTATTTCAAAATAAGCTAAATGAACAAGGTGAAGTGGTCTGGAATAAAGCAAGACTAGTATGTAATGGGTATTCACAAATGGAAGGTATTGATTTTGAAGGAACCTTTGCCCTTGTTTCCAGAATTGAAGTTGTTAGATTATTTCTTGCTTATGTTGCATATAAGAACTATAAAGTCTATCAAATGGATGTGAAGTCAGCTTTTCATGAGCTAGAAGAAGTATATATTGAATAGTTGGATGGATTTCAATTTATTGATAAGGAAGATATGGTTTGTCGATTAAAGAAAGCTCTATATGGACTCAAGCAAGCCCCCAAAGCCTAGTATGCTAGACTGGACAAATACTTATTAAAGATTGGATTCAATAAAGGTACTACTGACAACAACTTGTATTTCAAATTGGATCATGACAAAGAGTTGATTATTGAGGTCTTTGCTGATGACATTATTTTTAGAGGAAATGACAATCTATGTATGAAGTTTGCTGATAAAATGAAGAGTGAATTTGAAATGAGCATGATTGGAGAGATGAAGTTCTTTCTAGGATTACAAGTTAATCAGTTAAACAAGGGAATTTTCATATCTCAATCCAAATATGTGAGAGAGTTGTTGAAGAAGTTTGGCATTTAAGACTCAAAACCTATTGGTACTCCCATGGTGACCGGATGCAAGTTAACTCAGAATGATGATTCTCCTAAGGAAAATCAAGCAAGATATAGGTTAATGATTGGTAGATTGCTCTATTTAACTTAGACCAGACCAAGAATTATGAATGTTGTATGTATAGTTGCTAGATTTCAGGCTGATCCAAAAGAATCTCATGTGACTGCAGTAGAGAGAATCTTCATATATCTTAAAGGAACAGTTGATTTTGAGCTTTTGTATCCTAAGGATGATGATCTTACTTTGAATGCACATAAAGGTTCATTCTTGTCTCCCCGAATATGAAGATTTTGTTAGTGCTATTTATGGTTATCTCATTATCTAGTTGTGTACTCTTGTTTTTCATGATATAACTTTAGCTATGGGGTGTGTTTCATTTTAGCACGTGGGTTAAGTGGGCTCCCACAAGGGTTGAGCCCAGCGTGCTAGTTTTCATCTCTCCAGTGGGGAAGCCTGTGTTAGGGTTTTCCCTGCCTTTTCTTTTCCCTGTTTTTGGGTTTTTAGTTCGGTTCCCCTTTCTCTTTTGCTTGCCTTTTCTTTTCTTTTGTTTTATCAGAGGTGGAATGGATGCTTGAATGGAATTAGAAATTTTCCAAATTCTGAAGTTCTAGTTCCTGTTCATGCATCCGTCCCAGTTTTGATTCCGCATGTTTGGAGTTTCTTTCCCCTTCTGCCCTGCGTCAGTCGTTGGTCGTTTTCCTCTCCGCGCTCTTCCCTTTGTTTTTTTTTGCTTTGTTTTCTTTGGTGGGTGCGGGATCGGAATGAGAACAAGTTTTGGAACCTTTTCTGGGTTCCAGTTTTGGGTTCTGTTCCACTCTCGTCTCCCTTCCTTTGTCTTTTGCGGAGGTGGATCCGGGTTGGGTTTTGGTCTCGGGTGGTCATTTTGGTTTTCGTTTCTTCCCTTGCTCTGGCTCAAATTTTGATTTCATCTCTTTCCTGGTTCCGACTCTGACCTTGTTTGGTTCCCATTCCGTTGGCTTTTTGATTCATTGACCTGCCTAGCCAGTACACCTGCAACTTAAGTTCCCCCCGAGCCCCTTTGTCTCGTTGTTAACCAGCCCCTTGTTATCATTTTCATCGGCCCTGCGGTGACTTTGTTGTGACGTCTTGTCGAGTACGCCCAGTCTTCCCGACCCAATTTGAAATGTTCGAGTTGCCTATCGGAAAGACATTTTAGATGTCTTGGCGATTGAATTTATCTTTCAGGCCGCAATCGGCAAGACTTCTATTGTATTTTGGCGACGGAAAGTATTCTCTATCAGCTTATGGTATACAGTCAGGATAGGGTCTTATCGAAATTGAAATGTTATACCGACTTGCTTTAGAATGAGCATTTCAGAAAAGTGTAATGCCATCAGTGTGAAGTCATGGCGAATTTGCTAGGTCACACCGACCAGAACAGGAAGGAGTCATATCGGCATGAGTTTTTCTCTTGATATGATGTCATAGTGAATGTTCAATGTCACACCGACCACCATTGGAAATTTATCTTTGGCAGGACATTCTGGAGGTGTCGGCGAATAGAAGTGGTCACGTGGTCTTTCGGTGAAACTCATGGCTATCGATATAGTGTCTTAGCGAACCCATCAAGTCTTGGTGACTAAGTCTTATGAGGGACTTTCCGTGAAGGGTTTGTACTGTCTTAGCAACTTCGAGTGAATGAAGGGCTCTCGATATGACACAATATATTCTACAAGAGGTCTCCCCGATGATAGTATGCTATAGCAACATTCATATGGGAGAAGGTTGCATCGGTGAAAGAAACATAAAGTCACAGTGACATCGCATAAAGGGTTTTCTTTCAAAGGCTCAATTGATGAGAGTTATTTTCTTCAGGGTGGGGTCTTCCTGACTCCCCTTGGTCTCCCTGAGATCCTTTTTGCCACCCCCCACCATGCTCTCGGTATGACTTTTGGTATCGTTATGATCTCTGGGCGACTTCGTGATGTCTCACCGAGATCTTTTGTTTGGTGGTCCCCATTCGATGTGTCGGGGAGGTGTCTCCTCGACCCCTCCGTGTCTTACCGATTGTGTTATCCCTTTGATGTGACTCCCTTCGGCTGTGGGTACTTTGATATGATGTCTGGCCAACCCGGCCAGCTCTTGCCGACTATGTTGAATGCTCGATGTAACATGTAGTTTTTGGTGAGAGGTTATCTTTTCTGTTAGCGATTTGTGGCTTTTCCTCCTGCGAGGATAGCGATATGTTGACACGTGTCACGCTGATTCCCCTTCCTCATTGGGGCTTACAGCCACGAGGAAGGCCAGGTGGCGTGATATCATTCAGTGATCGACGATGGGCGCATAAGTCATATGTTGTAGCTTGCTTCAACGACTAAATGGAGATTTAAAAGGTGGTCATCTGATCATGGATGATCAATGGTTGAGTTTCAAACTAAACCATGGTCGGGGTTTGGTACTGACGGTGCACGTGAAAACCAGAAGCCTGGTGCATTCATGGTGACAGAGATTTGGTCGTTAGCTCTACCGAGCTAGCATTCATGGCAACAAGGCTCTGGTACAAGTACAACATGGCTCAAGTATTGACACACAGATTTGGCGGCAGATTTGGTGCAAGTTGATTGATCTTTGTTCGTGCGGGAATGTCTTTCCAGCAGCAACCCGACTAGTGACATTTATGAGACCAGAAAAGTAGTTGAAGAACATGGCGATTAGGGTTTGACCTAGTGTTGATGTGGCTCTGAGCTGGATGGCGATCCTTGAGCTGTTTAAAAGGAATTTCTGAATCATTTGTAAGGGTCTTCGGCCAGATATTGAAGTCAGAACAAAAAGAGCACTATGTCACAGAGTCAGGTTTTTACTAGATTTTGAGGTCTAGGGTTACAGTCTATAAATTGTAAGGTTCTTGGATGCATACCAAAATCCGAATGTATTTGTTTAGGTCTTTGAGTCTCTCCTTTAGATTGTACATTTGAATTGTTAATGAAACTGATCAAGGATCATTTAGCCTTTGTAATACTTTCTTACATTGTCTGTTTTGATAATAGCTCATGTTCAAGGAATAGGTTAAATTGCTTTCATCATCTCAAAAATTTACATGTATGATTGAAGGATTTGATAAGTAGTCTTTAAGATCTGATCACTAGCTGTGGGATTAATAAGGTTAGTTTCACATAGGCTTTATTTGTCCAAGTAACCATTCCTTCTATTTGTAGATTGTCTTGACTCCTAGCCCAATGGATATGGCACTGATCTGATATATTCTATTTGTCTTTAGGGTTTTTGTTATCTTGTTTAAGAACATTCATTTTATTTAATCAATCTTGTTTGATGTCTTGCCCTACCTCCTAGTTGCTGCAAGTATTGTGTTACTGAGAATCCAACCCTATTTGAGGTTCTCAATAGTTGGCATCAGGAGTCATCTGCTATAAAAAGCAATGTCTAGTCTTATTTGAGGCATTGTGTGGGTATACCCGCCCTGGTTCTGCAGAGCCTAAAGTGCAGAAGATCTCAGTCTTTGACTGAATCTTGTCAGTTGGTCCAGGTCCTTCGAGCTACCCTTGATTGGAGATGGCTACTCCATAGCTAGAATAGGACACCAACCTGGTTTGAAAAAAATGACAACCAACAACTTTATTGACAGGTTTGAACATAGCTGTGAAACACAAGATTAAGTTGCTAACTATTTTTTGTGATTCAGAGTTGGTTATTTCACAAATTAAATCCAAGTATGCAGCAAAGCACAAAAGATTAAAGCAATATAAGAATGTTGCATGGGACAAAATTGAATTGTTTGATGCCTTCTCAATTGAGTGGATTGACAGGTCAAAGAATATAATGGCTGACTTTTTAGAAAATGTGGCCCTGAAAAGAGATGATATCACATTGGCTGGGGTATCACAGATTGAATTCAAGACAAGGCTTGCTATTCTTGATAACATTTATAACTGGAAAGTTTTCAATGATGATACTAACCTTTTGAAATTCCTCAATTGTATAGATCAGTATGAGGCCCAAGAAATTGATTTCAATGCTTTTGTTGAAGAAGTAGATTGGAAGAAAACTGTGTTTGGCAAGGAGATTTTGCAGCTTAAAACAAATAAACTGCCCAAGGGTCTAGTGGCATTGGAAAGGCTGTATGACGAAGATGATAGATCTCTAATTAAACAAACGCTAGTCAGGAGAGAAGATATTGAAGAAGTCAACTTGGGGACTGAGATAGCACCAAGAAAGGTATACATTGGAAAGAAGATCAGCCCTGCAATTAGAAGAATGTTGATAGAGTTGTTGAGAAAGTACAAGTATGTTTTTGCTTGGTCTTACGAAGATCTGAAAGAATACAGGGAATATTTATTTTAGCATGAAAGACCATTGAAACTAGACGCCAAGCCATTCAGAAAAAAGCAAAGACCCATAAATCCAACGCTGGAACCTAAAATGCAAGAGGAATTGATAAAACTCAGGGATGGAGGAATTATAAAACCAATCAGACATTCAACGTGGGTATCAAATCTAGTTCCTGTGAGAAAGAAGAATGGTGATATCAGATTGTGTGTGGACTTTAGGAATTTAAATATGGAATCTGTCAAAGATAATTATCCTTTACCCAATATGGAGGCTATATTGCATAAGGTGACAGGTTGTGAGCTGTTATCTATAATGGATGGGTTTTCAAGATACAATCAGGTTAAAGTCAAGGAATCTGAGCAATACAAGACAACATTCACTACTCCTTGGGGAACATATGTATACATAAGAATGTCATTTGGTCTCAGTAATGCTAGAGCGACTTTCTAAAGAGCCATGGACGTAGCATTTGCTGATTTGATTAATGTTATCATGGTGGTGTATCAAGATGACTTGACTGCTTATTCGAAGAAGGCTGAAGATCATGTGCAACATCTTGAAAAGGTATTTATTAAAGCTCTTGAATATGGTATTAGTTTAAATCCAAAGAAATGTCATTTTGCAGTCACAGAAGGTAAGCTCTTGGGGCATATTGTTTCAAAAGAGGGAATTAGAATAGATCCTGAAAGGGTTGAAGCTATTGATAAGATTCCTTTTCCCAAAACTGTCAAGGCTATACAATCTTTCTTTAGACAAATTAATTTTGTCAAAAGATTTGTCTCTAATTTTGCTGAGATCATTAAGCCCATATCAAAAATGTTAAAGAAAGGACAAAAAATGGACTGGACTGCTGAAGCTTTAGATGCTTTTATATCTATCAAAAAGGATATCAAAGAGGCTCCTGTTCTTAAATCTCCAGATTTTACGAAGACTTTTTGATTTTTTTATTTGCCTCAATGCATACTATTGCTGCTGTTATGTTACAAAAAAATGAAGGTGGTTATGAACAGCCTGTGTCTTTCTTTAGTAAATCATTACAGGGGTCTGAATTGAAGTATGACATAATGGAAAATAGGATTTTGCATTGGTAAAGGACACAAAAGAATTCAGACCATATCTTGTTGGAGCAAATTTGATTGCTTATGTCCCTCATGCTGCTGTCAAAGAAATTTTAACACAATCAGAAGTTACAGGAAAAAGATGCTGATGGATCAACAAGATTCAAGAATTTGACATGGAAATACAGATTACTAAGCTGGTAAGAGGCCAAGGCTTGGCTAGGCTGATGGCAGAATCAAATATTGAAGCAAGTCAAGTCTGTAATATAGAAGAAGGGACTGTAGTTGCAAGCATTGAGCACACTCCTTGGTATACTGATGTTATGCATTATCTTAAATACATGAATTGTCTAGATGGATTGAGTGACATCCAAAAGAGAACTTTGAAGTTGCACGCCTCCAAATATGTTTTTATGGATGGCGATCTATTTTGGAAAAACAGGGATGGCATATTGTTGTTATGTTTGGATGAGTCGCAGGCTAAACATGTTTTGAAGGAAATGCATGAAGGAGTTTGTGGAGGTCATTATTCAGTAAAGACAACTACACACAAAATTCTCAGGGCTGGGTATTTTTGGCCAAAGGTTTTTAATGATTCTTTTACACATGTGAGAAAATGTGAAGCTTGCCAAAAGTTTTCTAGAAGATTGAAGTATAAGGGTGCTTTGCCACTTCGACCTTTGCAGCCTGATGCCCCTTTTCATCAATGGGGACTTGATTTCATTAGATAAATACATGAGAAGTCAAGTGGGGGACATAGATGGATACTGGTTGCCACTGATTATTTTACAAAATGGGTGGAGGGAATCCCAATTAAGCAAGCCACAAGCAAGGTAGTGACTAATTTCCTGATGGACAACATTATCACCAGATTTGGTACACCATTGAGGATAATCACAGAAAATGGGATGTGCTTCAGATCAGATGAATTCAAAAACTTTTGTGATAAGTATGGCATTACTATTTCTTATGCAGCCCCTTATCATCCACAATCCAATGGTCAAGTAGAGTCCAACAATAAGAGTCTCTTGAAGATTATGAAGAGGATGTTGGGACAGAACAAGAAGGCTTGGGATTCAATGTTAAAATTGGCTATGTGGTCTGATAGGATCACTGTGAAAAAGGAAATTGAAAAATCTCCATTTGAATTAGTGTACGGAGCACAAGCCAGGATGCCTCTGCAGAATTTGTTACTAGTATATCAGTTTGTCTTACAAGAAGATTTGGAAGTTCTTGAACCCATGGAAGACATAATGGAGCAACTTGTTGAACTTGATGAAGTAAGGAGAGAGGCCCAAAGTCAAAATGTGAAGATACAGGCACAGATGAAGTATCTATTCTACAAGAAGGAAAAGAATAGAAAATTTGAAGAAAATGATTTGGTGTTGATGTGGAATGCAAGGTGTCAGGATAAAGGAAAGCATGGTAAATTTGAAGCTCTTTGGCTGGGACCTTTTGTTGTTGTTGGAAAGAAGGGTGAGAACTCATTATCTACAGAACATGGCTGGTGAAGATCAGGAATTTCCTGTCCATGGGCAATTCTTGAAGCTTTTCTTCTCTTGAGCAACACAGAGGATTAAGGGTTTCCAGTGCATGGACAACTCTTGTGTATCCTCTTTAAAATTATTTTCCATGCATACTAGTCTAGGATTCTGCAATTTTCCATTCACCTCCATGTTGCATTCACTTTGCATTCACTCCCACTTTGAATTCATTTCCATTACCATTCATTCCATTGCTACTCACCGGTTCTTCATTTTATTTCTGGTCTGCTCACCTAAAGATTCTGGATCCTTGCAATGATCTCACTATCATTCATCCCCAGACAGAGCCACTATTGGGACTATAAAAATTTGATGTTTTTACATATGTTTTCATTCATAATTTTTTTAATTTGGTCCTACAGTATGCATATTTCATCTATTTTTCCCTTTTGCCCCTTTGAGTTCATCCATGTCTGCATTTGCCTCATTTTGGTCCTTGTCGGTGTAGGTTCATTCTTGTCTCCCCAATCAATTCTGCATTTTCTGCTTGCATGAGTCTGTGTTGCCTATCGGCAAGACTCATTTAATGTCACATCGATTGAAGTTTCTTTGTAGGTGGCGTTCAACAGGACCTTTGTTTTGTCACAGCAATTGGTATTTGTTCGTGGTTGGTTGTCAGCATAACGTTCATCTTGTGTTGGCAAAAATGGAGACATCTATTGGGATATGTTATGGCTATCGAGGTAGGGTCTCACCAAATTCTACATGTCTCCCTGACATATGCATGTGGGAATCTATCGGCGTAGCTAGGCGGTATCGGCATTATGTCTCAGCGACATCTTCTTGTCTTGCCGACCGGGGGAACAAACTAAATCATATCAGCATGAGTTTGTGTTTTTGTGAGGATTTCATGGCGATATCCATATGTTTCACCGATGATGCAAGAGCTTTCTTCTAAATGACTTTTGGTGGGAGATAAGATTATCGGTGTATGGTGATAGCGAAAGGGTTGGGTCTTGCCAACAATATTCAATGTGGACTCCTCTCGGTGCATGAATGGATTTCGGCAAGAGTTTTGATTTCTCTTGGCGATCTTGGTGTGCTTAGCTTTCGGTATAACAACGTTCTCTACAAGACATCTCGCCGAAGGTTGGAAGTTGTGGCGACAATGGATCTTTGTTGGCGTAAGAACTATCATGTCTTGGTGAATAAAAAGAAAATGGGGCCTTGCGGTATAACAAAGTGAAGTCTGTAGGAGGTCTCTCCGACAGATGGAAGCTACATCGACATGTATGAGAAGTATGGACTCATCAGCGAGAAAATCTTTAAATCACAACGACCAAAGTGTTTCGTGGGAGGCTCTCGGTGAAACTTAAAACAATCTATGTGAGGTCTACCCAATATTTGTGTGTTATAGCGAAACATAAAGAAACAGAGGAATACTCTTTGTTTTCGGTGTAACAAGATTGGGGTCATGGCGACATTCAAGATGGATAGGGATTTTTAGTGAAATGAAGTGAAGTTTGCGAGAGGTCTTCCCGATGTCTTAGAGCTACAACGACTGTGAACAGAACAAAAGGATGCTTCTTGTCTTCGGCATAGCGAACAGATGGTCACGGCGAAGCACGAAGAACAGAGGAACACGAGCAGGAGTGATTGACGATATAGTTGCCTTCGGCATACCTGCGCGGATGTCTCGCTGACAGTCACTGGTAAAAACAAAATTTCAAAATGTTGGGCTGACATGTTTATGCTTGGATGACCATTGCTTTCCAGCTCGGTTGGAGCCCGAATTTTGTGCTGGGTCGACATGTGATCTCAATATGATATTTTCCTCAAATGCTTGTGTATAAATAGGCATTTTGGCAATTGTAATAGGGACCTTAGTTATGAATTATTCGATATAGTAGGAAAATTGTATAGATACATAATAGTAAATTTATTAAAACAGAGGTTGTGATGCATGTTCTAAAATGGAGGTATTTATGAATGTCAATTGATGTTGTTGCACATGTCTGGTATCATTTATCTGTTGAATTAAATAAAAGAATTGCTAAGTTGTCTCCAAGATGATTTCTTTCTGATTGTTTAAATTGATATGACGAGTTTGTATTCAATTTATCAGTGCACATTTTTCACGCTTGTGTGATCGATTGATTGGTTCTTTCAAGTAAAGACTAAATCCTTTCATTTGATCACAGTAATCAGTGAGATTCGATTGGATTATTCAAGTAGAGTTTAGTAATCACATTCTTGCATGTTTATACAAGTTGTAAGCATAATATATGCCAGATAATTTGAATTTTCTCAGAGAAGTGTTGCTCATCTTGATCTCATTTGAATTTGCATACCCAACAAGGCACTAGTCTCTGCACTTCACCATTTGAACTTATTCAGTTTTCTTTACATCTGTTAATTGAGTATTTATTTTAGGATTCAGATCAGAATATTGTTATTGTTTTCAAGTTGGATTTCATTTGTTCATCTCCCATTGCCATTGTGAACAAATTGCTTTAAGAAGATAATTACAAGTTAAGTCTACACCATTTAGAAAGGTACACCTGCCTAGGTTCAGCAGCACCTAAATAGTAGAAGGTTGAGTCTTCTTGACCTTGTCTGTTACCCTAAAGCGTATCAAGAGATTGGCAGCCTCTTGAGGCATTCAGCCTGCGTTTTTCAGAGCTAACATACCGTAAGGAGGGAAGTGTCAAAATCAAAAAGTAACTTGGAACCCTTTTGAGCTAGCATAAAACTCCATACTCTGCCACATTAATTGTACATTCAAACAAAAACAATTCAATTGAGAAGGCATCAAACAATTGAATTGTGTTCCATGCAGCATTCCTGTATTGCTTTAATCTTTTGTGCTTTGCTACATACTTGGATTTAATTTGTGAAATAACCAACTCAGAATCACCAAAAACAGTTAGCAACTTAATCTTGTGTTTCACAGCTATGTTCAAACCTATCAATAAAGCTTCATACTCTGCCACATTTTTTGTACATTCAAATGCCAACAAGAATGAATATTTAAAAGTAGTACCTTTAGGGGAAACAAAAAAAATCCCAGCGCCATTACCTTCTTGGCTACATGCTCCAGCAAAATACATCTTCCATACTTCATTGCAGCTTTGTGCCACATGCTTTTCAATTGGATCACTATTAGATAATTCTGGCTGCATTGTTTCAATCTTAAAACTTCCAAGATCAACATCACAGAAACAATTGATCTGATCTTGAGGCACATAATCAACAAGCTGGTTCATTCTTGGCTCTCTATATAATTTTACTTCCTGACCATTCACTGGTATCGTAGCATAAGACAGATCAAATTGAACATTTCCACCAACAGCTACTATCCACTACCTTGACAAAAGCATCTAGAATTGAGGAGGAGTATCAATGATTGTTATATCTATATTATAAGCCACCTGTGGATAAGTAGCCAATTTGACTTCAACACCTCTCATAATGCCCACCAAAGGTACAGGTCTATTATCCATTGCATAGCACTTCCCTTCACATGTATCAACCCACATGCCAAGTTGTTTCATTACTCCTACTGGCATAATGTTTATAGCAGCACCAAAATCTATCATGCAATTCCTCATCAATTTATTATTTATAAGCAATGTGGTGAAGAAAGGATCCACTTGTGGGAAAGTTGTTAAAACATCACCCAAACAGACTTCTGAATTATTTATCCTTTTCTTCCTGTTGACTTCTTCAAATGCTTGTGTGAAGTCAAAAGAGGAGCTCTCTATCTTACAGACTTCTTCAGCTCTGGCACATCTCCTTTGTTTTCTTCTTTTTCTTTTTTATTAAGCTGGCTAGGCATCTGTACATCTTTATTTAATTCCTTCATTTCCTCCTTTTCGACTGGCTTTTGTTCAATTTTATCATGCTGCTTGTTTTCTGGCTTCTTTACAGTTTCTTGTGTTGCCTTTTGATCTTTTATAAAAATTCCCCTAGGAACTCCATCTTGCACATTTACTTTTCTGTTTCTCAACCAGTATTGACTTTTGGCTTTCTCGACTGCAGCAAAAATTATTCTTTCTATTTCATCTTCAGTGAGTCTCCTTACATTACACTGAGCAGGCGCCTCAGTAGGATGTGGCTCTATGTAATCTTCATTAGAATCATAAAAGATCTGTTGTTCAGCCATATGGACATTATACTTTCGATTAGACACATCATATTCATAGCCTTCATCCTCTGAAGATAAACTTCTTTCCTCGACATGGTGAAAAACATGTGAAGTTAAACACACTATGTGATCCTCTCCATTATTTTCCATCAACATTCCCTCTTCTTGCATCCTTTGAGCTACAACACAATAGTTCGGAGAATGTGGCTGATTACAAACCTCACAAAAGTAATTATTACTCACCATATAAGTTCCTCTTTTGCTCAATGGATCAGGAGTCTCTTTGTTTCTAGGCCTAGTTGATATAGGTTTCCCATCTTTCCAATCTGTATTGTAAGGCATATCTTGAAACTTGGCCTTTCATTTCTATTTTCATTTCTATATGTATTCTCTTGTTTGTATTGATAATTATTGTTTTGCTGAGGAGGCCTCGGGTTGTCTCTTTTATTAACTATACCAGCAGCCTTCCTGTTGTTTTCAATTGTCAGTGCTATCTTTTGTGCTTTAGCCAAATCTCTTGGGGATCTACTTCTTATTTCATACCTATCTTAGGATCAAATGCATTTAAATAAACACTCAATGTAACAGAATCTAGCAACCTTGATCCAGGAGGTACTTTAGTACGCAACTTGTTGAATTTTCGGTTGAAATCATAAATTGAATCATTCTGATTTTTCTAAATTCTCATTAATTCATGAAGAGCTGCATCTGGAGCATTTTGATTCCCACATTGCTCTAATAGTTTGTCTTGAAATGCTTGGAGAGAATTAATTGAAAATGCTGGCAGGCTGTTGGACCAATCCCTGGCATCTTCAAGAAGTGACATCATGAACAACTTCATGTGTAAATATTCATAAGGCATATCTATGTCTTGGATGAAAACATTAAAACTTCTTAAATGCTCTTTAGCTATGATTGCATTACTCCCTGTAAATTTGGGCACCATATTCCTCCAACTACCATCCATAGGGTAAGGATACAAGTGAAAACTAGCTAAATCAAACTGTCTGATCATGGTTGCATGCTGGTGAGGGGGAGGAATAGGCGGATGCTGATACTGAGGCATGCGATTATTATACTGTGCATTATGATGTGGGATATAATGCTGACCAAGAGGTGGATACATACATGTATGTTGTGTAGGAATGTGAGGTGGATGATTTGGCTACTTGTGGTGATTCCCTATCTGATTTTGATGAGCATTTTGTTGATTGGAGGGCCCTGCGCCATGATCACCCTTCTTGTGAGGTGGAACATACTTTGGGCCACCAACCATCTGATCAGTAATTTGGGCTTTCTGCAATTTAGCCTCTAGTTCCAACTGTTGTTTTACTTCATCAAGAATTGAGAGCTCTTGGTTTCTTTTAGGAGTTTCATGATTACCTTCCATCCTTTGATCATATTCACGCTGAATTTTGATTCGTTCAACCTCCAATTCAACTTCAAACTCAACCCGTTTCTTAGCTTCAAACTCAGCTTGTTTCTGAGGATCAACATGAGGGAAGGGATTTCTTCGATCTTTAGGGGTATAAGGTTCTACGCTTGAATCATCTCTCCATGTATCATAGCAATTATATGTTTCACCTTGTGCTCTTGGTGCTTTACCTTTATTTGTTATGCACATGTCCTCATTTATACCTTTTCCCTTATCAGCTCTATCATCTTGGTGTGCCCATTTACTACTGCTAGGAGGAGCTCCAGCATGACCTCCCCTGTACTAAGATCTTCTTCCATTCATGTTTGCACAGCTGCAAAATTTATGTCAGAGTCGCCACTCACTTTTATCAAAAAATGAGAAAAGGTATGATACTTTTTATTCCCAGCGGAGTTTGTATAAAGTTGCTAACTCTATGATTAAGGCCTTAATTCTGAATGTATCCCCAATAGAGACGCCAATTTGTTAGCTCTCAAAAATGCGGGTTGAATGCCTCAAGAGGCTACCAATCTCTTGATACACTTTAGGGTAACAGACAAGGTCAAGAAGACTCAACCTTCTACTCTTTAGGTGCTGCTGAACCCAGGCGGGTGTACCTTTCTGAACGGTGTAGACTTAACTTGTGATTTTCTTCTTAAAGCAATTTGTTCACAATGGCAATGGGAGATGAACAAATGAAATTCAGCTTGAAAACAGTAACAATATTCTAATCTAAATCCTAAAATAAATGCTCAATTAATAGATGTACAGAAAATTGAATAAGTTCAAATGGTGAAGTGCAGAGACTAGTGCCTTGTTGGGTATGCGGAGTCAAATGAGATCAAGATGAGCAACACTTCTCTGAGAAAATTCAAATTATCTGGCATATATTATGCTTACAACTTGTATAAACATGCAAGAATGTGATTACTAAGCTCTACTTGAATAATCCAATCAAATCTCATTGATTACTGTGATCAAATGAAAGGATTTAGTATTTACTTGAAAGAACCAATCAATCGATCACACAAGCGCGGAAAATGTGCACTGATAAATTGAATACAAAATTTTCATATCAATTTAAACAATCAAAAAGAAATCATCTTGGAGACAACTTAGCAATTCTTTTATTTAATTCAACAGATAACTGATACTAGACATGTGCAGCAACATTAATTGACATTCATAAATACCTCCATTTTAGAACATGCATCACAGCCTCTGTTTTGATAAATTTACTGTTTTGTATCCATATAATTTGCCTACTGTATCGAATAATTCATAACTCAGGTCCCTATTACAATTGCCAAAATGCCTATTTATACACAAGCATTTGAGGAAAATATCATATTGAGATCACATGTCGGCCCAGCACAAAATTTGGGCTCTAGTCGAGCTGGCAAGCAATGGTCATCCAAGTAGAAACATGTCGGCCCAGCATTTTGAAATTCTATTTTTACAAGTGACTGTTGGCAAGACATCCATGCAGGTATGTTGAAGGAAACTATATCATCAATCGCTCCTACCTGTGTTCCTCTGTTCTTCATGCTTCGCCGTGACCACTTGTTTGCTATGCCGAAGACAAGAAGCATCATTTTGTTTTGTTCATAGTCGTTGTAGCTCTAATACATCGGGAAGACCTCTCGTAGACTTCACTTCGCTTCACCAAAAATCCCTATCCATCCTGAATGTCGTCGTGACCCCAAGCTTGTTACACCGAAAACAAAGAGTTCCTCTATTTCTTTATGTTTCGCTATAACACACAGATATCGGGGAGACCTCACACAGATTGTTTTAAGTTTCACCGAGAGCCTCCCACAAAACACTTTGGTCGCTATGACTTAAATATTTTCTCGCCGACGAGTCCATACTTCTCATACATATTGTTGTAGCTTCCATCTGTCGGGGAGATCTCCTGCAGACTTCACTTTGTTATACCACAAGGCCCCATTTTCTTTTTATTCGCCAAGACATCGTAGTTCTTACACCGACAAAGATCCACTATCACCACAACTTCCAACCTTCGGCGAGACATCTTGTAGAGAAAGCTATTATACCGAAAGCTGAGCACACCAAGATTACCAAGAGAAATCAAAACTCTTTCTGAAAAACATTCACGCACTGAGAGGAGTCCACATTGAATATTGTCGGCAAGACCTAACCCTTTCGCTATGACCATACACTGATAATCTTATCTCCCACCGAAAGTCATTTAGAAGAAATCTCTTGCATCGTCAGTGAAACATACGGATATCGCCATGACATCCTCATGCTGATATGATGCATTATTTTCCCCCGGTCAGCGAGACAAGAAGACCTCGCTAAGACATAATGTCGATACCGCCTAGCTGTGCTAATCGATTCCCACATGCATAAGTCAGGGAGACATGTAGAATTTGGTGAGACCCTACCCCGATAGCCATAACATATGCCGATAGATGTCCCTATTGTCGCCAACACAAGATGAACATTATGCCAACAACCAACCACGAACAAATGCCAATCACTGTGACAAAACAAAGGTCTTGTCGAATGCCACCTACAAACAAACTTCAATCGATGTGACATTAAATGAGTTTTGCCGATAGGCAACACAGACTCATGCAAGCGGAAAATGCAGAATTGATCGGGGAGACAAGAATGAACCTTTATTGACAAGTATGAAGCTTTATTGACAGGTTTGAACATAGCTGTGAAACACAAGATTAAGTTGCTAACTATTTTTGGTGATTCTGAGTTGGTTATTTCACAAATTAAATCCAAGTATGCAGCAAAGCACAAAATATTAAAGCAATATAGGAATGGTGCATGGGACTCAATTGAATTGTTTGATGCCTTCTCAATTGAGTGGATTGATAGGTCAAAGAATATAATGGCTAACTTTTTAGAAAATGTGGCGCTGAAAAAAGATGATATCACATTGGCTGGGGTATCACAGATTGAATTCAAGACAAGGCCTGCTGTTCCTGATAACATTTATAACTGGAAATTTTTCAATGATGATACTAACCTTTTGAAATTCCTCAATTGTATAGATCAGTATGAGGCCCAAGAAATTGATTTCAATGCTTTTGTTGAAGAAGTAGATGGGAAGCAAACTGTGTTTGGCAAGGAGATTTTGCAACTCAAAACAAATAAACTGTCGAAGGGTCTAGTGGCATTCGAAAGACTGTATGATCAAGATGATAGATCTCCAATGAAACAAACACCAGTCAGGAGAGAAGATATTGAAGAAGTCAACTTGGGGACTGAGATAGCACCAAGAAAGGTATACATTGGAAAGAAGATTAGCCCTACAATTATAAGAATGTTGATAGAGTTGTTGAGAAAGTACAAGTATGTTTTTGCTTGGTCTTATGAACATCTGAAAGCATATAGGGAAGATTTATTTCAGCATGAAATACCATTGAAACCAGACACCACGCCTTTTAGACAAAAGCAAAGACCCGTAACTCCAACGCTAGAACCTAAAATGCAAGAGGAATTGATAAAACTTAGGGATGGAGGAATTATAAAACCAATCAGACATTCAACGTGGGTATCAAATCTAGTTCCTATGAGAAAGAAGAATGGTGATATCAGATTGTGTGTGGACTTCAGGAATTTAAATATGGAATCTCTCAAAGATAATTATCCTTTACCCAATATGGAGGCTATATTGCATAAGGTGACAGGCTATGAGATGTTATCTATGATGGATGGGTTTTCAAGATACAATTAGGTTAAAGTCAAGGAATCTGAGCAATACAAGACAACATTCACTACTCCTTGGGGAACATATGTATACATAAAAATGCCATTTGGTCTCACTAATGCTGGAGTGACTTCCAAAGAGCCATGGACGTAGCATTTGTTGATTTGATTAATGTTATCATGGTGGTGTATCAAGATAACTTGACTGCTTATTCGAAGAAGGCTGAAGATCATGTGCAACATCTTGAAAAGGTATTTATTAAAGCTCTTGAATATGGTATTAGTTTAAATCCAAAGAAATGTCATTTTGCAGTCACAGAAGGTAAGCTCTTGGGGCATATTGTTTCAAAAGAGGGAATTAGAATAGATCCTGAAAGGGTTGAAGCTATTGATAAGATTCCTTTTCCCAAAACTGTCAAGGCTATACAATCTTTCTTTAGACAAATTAATTTTGTCAGAAGATTTGTCTCTAATTTTGTTGAGATCATTAAGCCCATATCAAAAATGTTGAAGAAAGGACAAAAAATGGACTGGACAGCTGAAGCTTTAGATGCTTTTATATCTATCAAAAAGGCTATCAAACAGGCTCCTATTCTTAAATCTCCAGACTTTACGAAGCCTTTTTAGATTTTATTCATTTTCCTCAATGCATACTATTGCTGTTGTTATGTTACAAAAAAATGAAGGTGGTTATGAACAGCATGTGTCTTTCTTTAGTAAATCATTATAGGGGTCTGAATTGAAGTATGGCATAATGGAAAATAGGCTTTTGCATTGGTGAAGGCCACAAAAGCATTTGGACCATATCTTGTTGCAGCAAAGGTGATTGCTTATGTCCCTCATGCTGCTGTCAAAGACATTTTAACACAATAAGAAGTTACAGGGAAAAGATGCAGATGGATCAACAAGATTCAAAAATTTGACATGGAAATACAGATTACTAAGCTGGTAAAAGGCTAAGGCTTGGCTAGGCTGATGGCAGAATCAAATATTGAAGCAAGTCAAGTCTGTAATATAGAAGAAGGGATTGCAATTGCAAGCATTGAGCACACTCCTTGGTATACTGATGTTATGCATTATCTTAAATACATGAAGTGTCCAGATGGATTGAGTATTAGCCAAAAGAGAAATTTGAAGTTGCACGCATCCAAATATGTTTTTATGGATGGCGATCTATTTTGGAAAAACAGGGATGGTATATTGTTGTTATATTTGGATGAGTCGCAGGCTAAACATGTTTTGAAGGAAATTCATGAAGGAGTTTCTGGAGGTCATTATTCAACAAAGACAACTGCACACAAAATTCTCAGGGCTGGGTATTTTTGGCCAAAGGTTTTTAATGATTCTTTTACACATGTGAGAAAATGTGAAGCTTTCCAAAAGTTTTCTGGAATATTGAAGTATTAGGGTGCGTTGCCACTTCGACCTTTGCAGGTTGATGCCCCTTTTCATCAATGGGGACTTGATTTCATAGTAGAAATACATGAGAAGTCAAGTGGGGGACATAGATGGATACTGGTTGCCACTGATTATTTTACAAAATGGGTGGAGGCAATCCCAATTAAGCAAGCCACAAGCAGGGTAGTGACTAATTTCCTGATGGAAAACATTATCACTAGATTTGATACACCATTGAGGATAATCACAGACAATGGGATGTGCTTCAGATCAGATGAATTCAAAAGCTTTTGTGATAAGTATGGCATTACTATTTCTTATGCAGCCCCTTATCATCCACAAGCCAATGGTCAAGCAGAGTCCAACAATAAGAGTCTCTTGAAGATTATGAAGAGGATGTTGGGACAGAACAAGAAGGCTTTGGATACAAAGTTAAAATTGGTTGTGTGGGCTGATAGGATCACTGTGAAAAAGGCAATTGGAAAATCTCCATTTGAATTAGTGTACGGAGCACAAGCCAGGATGCCTTTGCAAAATTTGTTACCAGTCTATCAGTTTGTCTTACAGGAAGATTTGGAAGTTCTTGAACCCATGGAAGACATAATGGAGCAACTTGCTGAACTTGATGAAGTAAGGAGAGAGGCCCAAAGTCAAAACGTGAAGTTACAGGCATAGATGAAGTATCTATTTGACAAGAAGGAAAAGAATAGAAAAGTTAAAGAAAAGGATTTGGTGTTGATGTGGAATGCAAGGTGTCAGGATAAAGGCAAGCATGGTAAATTTGAAGCTCTTTGGCTGGGATCTTTTGTTGTTGTTGGAAAGAAGGGTGAGAACTCATTATCTATAGAACATGGCTGGTGAAGATCAGGAATTTCCTTCCATGGGAAATTCTTGAAGCTTTTCTTCTCTTGAGCAACACAGAGGATTAAGGGTTGCCAGTGCATGGACAAATCTTGTGTATCCTCTTTAAAAATTATTTTCCATGCACAGTAGTCTAGGATTCTGTCATTTTCCATTCACCTCCATGTTGCATTCACTTTGCATTCACTCCCACTTTGCATTCATTCCATTGCTACTCACCGGTTCTTCATTTTATGTCTGGTCTGCTCACCTAAAGATTCTGGATCCTTGCAATGATCTCACTATCATTCATCCCCAGACAGAGCCACTGTTGGGACTGTAAAAATTTGATGTTTTTACATATGTTTTCATTCATAAATTTTTTGATTTGGTCCTACAGTATGCATATTTCATCTATTTTTCCCTTTTGCCCCTCTGAGTTCATCCATGTCTGCATTTTCCTCATTTTGGTCCTTGTCGGTGTAGGTTCATTCTTGTCTCCCCGATCAATTCTGTGTTTTCTGCTTGCATGAGTCTATGTTGCCTATCGGCAAGACTCATTTAATGCCACATCGATTGAAGTTTCTTTGCAGGTGGCATTCGGCAGGACCTTTCTTTTGTCACAGCAATTAGTATTTGTTCATGGTTGGTTGTCGGCATAATGTTCATCTTGTGTTGGCGACAACGGACACATCTATCGGCATATGTTATGGCTATCAAGGTAGGGTCTCACCAAATTCTACATGTCTCCCCGACTTATGCATGTGGGAATCTATTGGCGCAGCTAGGCGGTATCGGCATTATGTCTTAGCAAGGTCTTCTTGTCTCGCCAACTAGGGGAATAGACTACATCATATCGGCATGATTTTGTGTTAGTGTGAGGATTTCATGGCGATATCCGTATGTTTCACCGATGATGCAAGAGCTTTCTTCTAAATGACTTTTGGTGGGAGATAAGATTATCGGTGTATGGTCATGGCAAAAGAGTTGGGTCTTGCCAACAATATTCAATGTGGACTCCTCTCAGTGCGTGAATGGCTTTCGGAAAGAGTTTTGATTTCTCTTGGCGATCTTGGTGTGCTCAGATTTTGGTATAACAACTTTCTCTACAAAACATCTCACCGAAGGTTGGAAGTTGTGGCAACAATGGATCTTTGTTGGCATAAGAACTACCATGTCTTGGTGAATAAAAAGAAAATGGGGCCTTGCGGTATAACAAAGTGAAGTCTGCGGGAGGTCTCTCCGACAGATGGAAGCTACAACAACATATATGAGAAGTATGGACTCGTCGGCGAGAAAATCTTTAAATCACAGCGACCAAAGTGTTCCATGGGAGGCTTTCGGTGAAACTTAAAACAATGTGTGTGAGGTCTCCTCGATATCTGTGTGTTATAGCGAAACATAAAGAAACAGAGGAATACTCTTTGTTTTCGGTGTAACAAGCTTGGGGTCACGACGACATTTAGGATGTATACGGATTTTCGGTGAAGCGAAGTGAAATTTGTGAGAGGTCTTCCTGATGTTGTAGAGCTACAACGACTTTGAACAGAACAAAAGGATGCTTCTTGTCTTCGGCATAGTGAACAGGTGGTCACGAAGAAGCACAAAGAATAGAGGAACACGGGCAGGAGTGATTGACGATATAGTTTCCTTCAGCATACCTGCGCGGATGTCTCGCTGATAGTCACTGGTAAAAACAGAATTTCAAAATGTTGGGCCGACATGTTTCTGCTTGGATGACCATTGCTTGCCAGCTCGATTGGAGCCCGAATTTTGTGCTGGGCCGACATGTGATCTCAATATGATATTTTCCTCAAATGCTTGTGTATAAATAGGCATTTTGGCAATTGTAATAGGGACCTTAGTTATGAATTATTCGATACAGTAGGCAAATTGTATGGATACAGAACAGTAAATTTATCAAAACAGAGGCTGTGATGCATGTTCTAAAATGGAGGTATTTATGAGTGTCAATTGATGTTGCTGCACATGTCTGGTATCAGTTATTTGTTGAATTAAATAAAAGAATTGCTAAGTTGTCTCCAAGATGATTTCTTTCTGATTGTTTAAATTGATATGACAAGTTTGTATTCAATTTATCAGTGCACATTTTCTGTGCTTGTGTGATCGATTGATTGGTTCTTTCAAGTAAAGACTAAATCCTTTCATTTGATCACAGTAATCAGTGAGATTCGATTGGATTATTCAAGTAGAGCTTAGTAATCACATTCTTGCATGTTTATACAAGTTGTAAGCATAATATATGCCAGATAATTTGAATTTTCTCAGAGAAGTGTTGCTCATCTTGATCTCATTTGACTCTGCATACCCAACAAGGCACTAGTCTTTGCACTTCACCATTTGAACTTATTCAGTTTTCTTTACATCTGTTAATTGAGCATTTATTTTAGGATTCAGATCAGAATATTGTTACTGTTTTCAAGTTGGATTTCATTTGTTCATCTGCCATTGCCATTGTGAACAAATTGCTTTAAGAAGATAGTCACAAGTTAAGTCTACACCATTCAGAAAGGTACACCTGCCTAGGTTCAGCAACACCTAAAGAGTAGAAGGTTGAGTCTTCTTGACCTTGTCTGTTACCCTAAAGTGTATCAAGAGATTGGCAGCCTCTTGAGGCATTCAACCTGCGTTTTTGAGAGCTAACATACCGTAAGGAGGGAAGTGTCAAAATCAAAAAGTAACTTGGAACCCTTTTGAGCTAGCATAAGTAGTGGTTGGCATTTGAAGCAAGATCACTTTCATTACATTAGGGGCTTGTTGCATTTCTCACAATTTTGTTGGTGATAACTTAGAGGCATCTTGATTGTTGTCTCCTAAAATAAAAATATTCTATGAAGAAGATGGTTGGGTTGTTTTTTATCCACTTGGGTTGACTATATGGGAAGGAATACAAAATTCATGTTGATTAACATCCATGTTTATCCCTATGCTTTGATTAGTTTGATGAGATTTCAAGAGGTTCTTATGTTAAGACTTTGTGATAAGCATCCAAAAGTTTCAAGACCTTGGTGGATGATATGTATGAGGTGAAATTTGATGATTGATACATATTTGGAAGTTTTGGGATTCTTAAAAGATTATTGAAATTGGACAAGCATATGTTGATTTAGAATTTTTTTATGGTTTGATTGATATAGGATGATTTTGGATGAAACCAAAATAGACCAAAGTCAATCTAGATCTTCTAATGATAAGGATTGATGGGATTGGGATTGTTTTACTTGAACTAGACTTATGAATTCAAGAAAAAAGGATAAAGAGTGAAGTCTACCAACTCAAGAGTAGCTAAAGCTCCTAAGATAATTTTTTCACTAGTGATATGGGCTAACTTAACTCCCTACTTGAAATAGGAAACTTTTCAAGAAAAGAGGAAAGCTAGAGACAAAATATAAAGACAAGTTTAAATATTGTTGTCCAAGTGTTGTCACAGATAATAGTCATAAAGTCCAACAAGGTGAGATGATATGGTGATGAATAGGAATGTTGGAAATACAAGGGAAGGCAACTGAGAGGGGGGGTGAATCAATTGTCCCAAAAATTCAAAACTTATTTAACTTATCAACTTTATTCTCAGATTTGATTATTAACCATGAAAACATAATTTATCAACACACCAGAAACACACATAACACCAATATTTTTTACGTGGAAACCCAGTTAGGGGAAAAGCCACTATGGAGGTCAGTCCACAAGATTATACCTTGTTAAAAGTATAAAGAAAATGAAATATGTTGAATGCATTTGCATTCAGGCACACTCCCTAGAGCTCACTGCTCAATTACAAAGGAAGACACACTATCTTACAAAGAGATTCAGATTACAACCATCTAGATTTTGAACTGAGTAAATAGCATCTACCAATGCTTGATTATAGTTATGATTAAGCACATGAATAATTCTTCACTCTTCTACACACTTCTTCACACTCTACTCTGTCTTTGAATGATATTTGCACATACACACACAAAAGAACACTCTGGCATACACTCGCACACTCTTGGACCCTTGCACACTCTTAATTCAAATAAACAATCGCTCTTATATATCCGTAACAAGAAATTTCATCCCTTCATGTTGGCCTCAATAAAAATAATGAAATGAATATAAATTGTCGGCCCAAAACATTAAAGATTATTAATGCGAATCAACCAAGGTCAGCCACATATTGGTGAGGACCCAAATCAACATCTCCAGCATGAAGACACTTCAATTAATTTCTCCTCAAAGATCCACAACACACTACAAACACTATGTGATGCAGAGTGAGCAGGGAAGTACACCAATTTCAGATGGAAAAGGTTCTCTTATGAATGCTTCTCTCAAATACTCTTATCAATACTTCTCCAAATCACTGTTCCTTTATAAGGAAAACCCAATCACCAAGGGCCTTTGTACTTTAGACTAATGAAAGGCTTATAACCACTTAGAACATGCTCTAACTGACCAAAAGCAAAGCATCACAACCTGATTAGCACTTAGGAAACCCCATGAGTTCATTACTCATACTATTAGGCCCCTTTACCCTCAAATGCTTGTAGCACTACCCGGTAGGATAGTCTAATTAAAATCCACCCACAAGCTTGTATCAAGTGCAAACTACTAAATTTAGGAAACTATGATATGTCTCTACAAGACCTCAAAGTCTTACTTCTTGAAAGCGGATGGAAAAGCAACCATGGACCAATCTATCGAGGTCCCCAAGAGGCCTAATTGATTGAACTTGACTGGTTTTTCGTTACCTAGGCTCTCCCCTTCTCTCAAAAGCCTTGTTTCAAACTCCTACAGGCTATTTACAACCATTCCTATCATTCCTAAGTGCCACCTTGAACAAAATCTCACAAAACAAGCAAAAATCAGACTTTTGCTTTACAATCTAGGCCTATCACATGAGGATGCTAGGCCTAGATCAGTTTATAATCTCCTCCACACAATAGGCCATTCCCCAAAACCTTAAAAATGTGAAAATATAAATAAATACCTTCCATCCCACGAAAAATTAGCAACTTTACACTGTGGGAATGGAAGATAAAGGCATTTTAAGCCAAAACCCTAGTTTTGAGGGTTTCTTGACCTGCTGCTGCTAAAATGAAGATAACTCCTTTTATACTGGATGAAAATTCACCAAAACACTTTCAAATGAAACCCAAAACTCCCCTCTATCCAACCATAATAGGGTTGATCCTGTACAGATCGTACATAGGCCGTACTACATAGAAAAATAGAGAATTTGTATGCAAAATTTCTAGAAAACAGAGTGCATGTGCATTAGATCTCCAAATTGTTGAAAATCAATCATGCCTCAACCAAAAAAGGCTTATTTCAACCTTTCCCACACCTTCCCAATGTCCTCCATTAGAAAATTGAATTAGGTGGACGTTGGAAACTAACCTTTTTTCATTTAGACCCCTAATTGCCTAGTTAAGGCAATTGACTACTACTTCTCAAAAGCCTGATTGAAATAAGGCTTCAAAGGTGTATTCAAATGTATAAAAGACACCACAAACACTTCAAATATCAAGTCAAATCCCCTCAAGGACCTGGAACATCAAGGCAGATGAACCAAACTTACATGGTGAGGAAGGAGACCTTGTTCTTACAACAAGACTTGACTCCAAACCCAAAACTTGTTACAAAACATGAAAGATGGTTCTTCGAACCTTATTACATCTCAAAATTCTTGACAAACAAAAAAAAAAAAAACCTCCAAGAGGCATGGGTACCCCAAGGTGCTCCTGCACCACTATGTCGGCCAAGAACAAGAAAAACATGAACACACAAGAGAAAATCACCAACCACGAGCACAATGATCAATGCAAACATGCAACAAAGATAGAGCATGATCTAGAAACATCCACAAGAATCATGAACCAACAAAGAAGCATCCAAAATAATTGAACTTATTGAAATAGCATCATCTTTAGTCAGGAACACCAACTGAAGCAACAAAAAACTGTCAGAATGAAAATCTTCATAACTTGATCAAATCTTCATGTGAATCTATGAAACTCAACATGGATAAACTAGATACACTAAAAAAAGAACCCTTTATTCCACAACCTTTGATCATCAACGTACAAAACTTACCGACATACAGAACATCACTTCACCATTGACAACCTGTAACTCATTCCTTTACAATTTTCTCAATGTCCTCGACATATTCAGCTTCAAATGCACTAATGCTAATAGTGTTAACATCAATGACAACCACATATCAAAAACACTACCATAAAATCCAAAAATCTCCCCCTTTGGCATTGATGGCAACACATGATGTGAAAAACACCATCAACTCAACTAACTCTTGACACTTAGTCCCCCTTAGGATTTGACCCATTTTCTCCTCAACACTCTCACATAATCTTTTCCCACAAGGCTCTTCTCACCAAATAATCACAAGTTTTTCACATGACTCTTTTCCCCCTTTGACATCAATGAAAAAGATCTCTAAGCTTCACACAAAATCTAAGCCACATATTTGAACATATAAACTTCTGACTACTTCGCTTGAGTAGCAACCACTACAACATCAATCTAAAACAAGATATGACTATGAAATGAATAGATTGATGAAAAGCAATGCATCCTTAATTCTAATTAGGAGGGGTAATTACCCCTAACTTCCCTCTGAAATACTCAAAAGTATCCTTAGGAAATGGCTTTGTAGAGATGTCTACAATCTGCTCCTTAGTAGGCACATACTCCAATCTGACTTCCTTTTCACTTACCTTCTTCCTCAAAAAGTGAAACTTGATAGATATATTCTTTGTTTTTTAATGCAGCACCAGATTCTTACAAATATTAATAGCACTTGAATTATCACAAAATATAGCAATAGGATCATCATATACAACTCTGATATCCTTCAACATCTACTTCATCCACAAGACTTGAGTACAATTGTTAGCAACAATAATGTATTCGATCTCTGCAATAGACAAGGAAATGGCATTTTGCTTCTTGCTCAACCATGAAATTAGCTTCTTACCCAAGAAAAGTTCTCCACCACTAGTAATTTTTCTTTCATTCACATTTCCTACCCAATCATATCCACAGGTTTTGGATGGTGTACCTAAGTCTTCATCAACCTTAACATTTACACTTTCAACAATTTTCTTCAATTTTTTATTGTAACACGGATAATCCTTGCTTTTAGTAGAATAACCTAGAAAGATACCTTCATCACTCCTAGCATCAAACTTTCCTATGTCTTCATCTATATTAATATAACATTTGCTTCCAAATATCTTGAAGTATTTAACAATAGTCTTTTGACTAGTCTATAGCTCAAAAGGGGTCTTACTAGTATCACCTTTGATTTGTACCTGGTTGAGTGTGTACACAACAGTACTGATAACTTCTCTCCAATAGATATGAGGAACATTTCGTTCTAGCATCATTGTTCTAGCAGCATCTTCAATTGTTTTGTTCTTCCTTTCCACAACTCCATTTTGTTGAGGGGTCCGTGGTGCAGATAATTATCTCTTTATTCCATGTTCTTCACAAAAAGAATTAAATTCAACGAAAGTGAATTCACCACCTCTATTTGATCTCAAACATTTAATCTTCAAACCCGTCTTTGTCTCAACCATAGCTTTAAAGATCTTGAACTTTTCCAATGCTTCAAATTTCTCCCTTAAGAAAGTAACCCATACCATTCTAGAATAATCATCAATGAGTAACATGAAATACCTGTAACCTTGTAAACTATTGACCTTAGAGGGACCACACAGATCAATATGCACAAGCTCTAACAATTCATTTGAACAATTCTTTTTACTCTGAAATGAAATTTTGGTTTTCTTTCCCAACTGACATTCCTTGCATATTGCATTAGTAGGTTTCACCAACTTAGCTAGATCTCTCATAGCCTTAGTGGAACTTATCTTGACAATATTATCAAAGTTAACATGACAAATTCTCCTATGCCACAACCAACTTTCATCAACTTAGGCAATCAAACAACTTTTACTAGCAACACTCAAGTGAAAGATATTACCTTTTTTTTTGGTACCAGATGCAATTTCATTTCTGAAACTCAATACTCTGCACTTTCCATCCTTGAACTGAAGATTGTATCCCTTATCAACCATTTTACCAACACTCAAAAGATTATGCTTCAAGCCTTCCACATACAGAACATCATCAGTATTATGCTTACCATCAAGTGAAATGAATCCTCTTCCATGGATTACACCAGTTGTATTATCACCAAATCTCACAACACCACCATCATACATTTCCAAGCTTACAAACTTACTTTTATCTCTTGTCATATGATGTGAACATCCACTATCAATTACCCATTCATCTTTTTCTTCAACTTGAGCAGCTAGGGCTTTTTCCACATTTGTACAACTAATAGATTCAGGAGATACAAGATCATTTTCCTTGATAGCAATAAATAGCCATTCATCATCACTTATGTGTGTGTGTGAAATTTGCGAAGTTAGTATCAACACAAACCTTAATGAAATGATTTATATTGAAAGATTCAAAGCAAAGTAAACTATTCTAAGTTGTAATAAAGATAAATCTTCCAAGAACGTCTCATTGTCCTCTATTCTTAAATGATTATTTTTAACCTTTTTGGCCCTCAAATTTCTATGTGCACAAAGGCTATTAGAATGGCACTTAAGAAACAAGATTAGTATTCAACATGCAAACTAATCTAATGCCTACATAAAACTATATGCAAACAATGATGATGAAAGCTATGATGAGTGAAGGATGATGTTGATGATAAATGGACAAGTGGAGGTGGATACTACGGTAGTGATCTATATGATTCTATGCACGATACTCCATATGCTCAAATGAAAACTTAAAATGAACCAATCTAAAATGCAACTATGATGCAAGATGGGACATAAAATGCAAATATGATGCAAGATTTAAATCTAAGATGTAAATGAAAAGAAAAAAATGAAGTAAAAACTAGCAATAAGACTCCAAGAATGTTGCAAGCTCCATTGATAAACCTGCATAATAACTTTACTTCAAATGAGGATGCAAAATACAAGGCCCAAGGGTTGTATTTATAGCCTTTTCCAAGCATATAGTGAGGTGGCAATAATCAACGGTCCAGATTCAAATAACAAAAATGGATGGTGAAGATGAAGAGAAACAGGATGTTGTCCCCATGACCAAAGACAACATGCCATGTGTGTGGAAGAATCTCTTGACCAATGGACAACATGCCATTTGGATGGAAGATTCAAGTGTGGGAAGAGAAGACCATGTGCTTCCAAAATTGGTGGAAGTGTGGGAAGAATAAGTCATGTGCTCCAAAGTTGGTGGAAGTGTGGGAGGAATAAATCGTGCTCCAAAATTGGTGGAAGTGTAGGAGGAAATGAGCCATGTTCTTTTTGAAATGAGTTGAAGATAATTCTAATTAAAAATTAGAGTTATTTATTTTCATGTGACCTTGATGAGGTGGCACACAAAAAGTTGTAGAAATGTGCTCTAATTCCTAATTGGATTTAGTGAAGTTTAATTAAATAAAACAAGTTTAGGTAACCTTTTTTATTTAATTAATTTAGAAGAAAGTGTTTTAGATTTTGGAGAATTAGAGAAGGGTGAACAATATAAATAAATTGAGCATTTGTTTATATGTAGTTGAAATATTAATCAAATAGCTAGTATTTAATTAATTAAAGGTGATGAGTGTTTTTAGAAGTATACATTTTGTCCCTCTTTGAAGTAATGTGTTTACATGTTGCTTCAAAGAAAAAATTGATACTGATGCTGAGAAAAGTTTTCGGTACCCCAGACAATGCCTAGAACGTTGATTTTCAGGTATTGACGGATATATGTCCCCTAGAGAGATAAATTGGTAAAATGTGGAATTTTTTATGTTTTGTGGAGGATTCAACAATTTTGTGATGATTTTGTAGTGATGTGATGATTATACAATATTAAACCAATGATACTTTGATGTTCGATACGATTTATCTCTCAAAATTGGATTCTACACTCTCTCCTTGAATAGTTTTGATTAGTTAAATCCCACTTTTGACAATAAATCCCACCATAATTCCCTCCATTGTCCTTTAAAAAGGTAAAAAGTGGGAAAAGTGAATTCATTTGCACATTTTGAGTTTGGAGAAATTGGAGAGTGGAGAGCTAGAGGAAGATGTAGATCCCTCCTCACAATCATCGTTTCAAGTTTCTTTACCGCCACAGTCACCCTGCTGCAGCTAGACCTATGATACGCATTATGAGAAACCTCCTTTAGTAATTTTATTGCCTTTTTATCAATGTTTTGATGTTGGTAGATAGGTGTTGTAGGCCATTTAGAGTCATTTTTTCACTTTTGGGGGGTATTTTTGTTGTTTTAAAGTCATTTTTGGGAGTTTCTAGGAGTTTTGGCACCTCTTGCTTTTGTTCTGGCACCATTTGCTTGTGTTTTGGAACCTTTGGGGTCCCAAATGGTGCCTTTTGCAAGCTTGAGGGTTTTTCCCTTGAGTGATTCCGGATGATATGCCTTGTTGTTTTTCCTGTCCGATGATGTTTGATTGATTAAAGTCCTCCCGGTTATGTCAAATGTTGTGTTGTTGATGTTTGTTAAGGATTTTATAATGTTTATGAATCATGTTAGTCGTTGCAAGGTGTTGTTTAGTGATGATTTTTATTAATCTCAGTCTGATTGTGTGATGTTTGTTTCTTTTTTGATAAGATAGTTGATGATTTGATCTCATGAGAGGTGAGAGTCAAATTATAGGATAACTTGATGATGCATCGACCTCATGATAGGTGAGGATCGATGGCAGGATTCATTGATGTATCACCTCATGATAGGTGAGGATCGATGGTAAGATTGATGATGTATCATCCTCATGATAGGTGAGGATCAATGATAGGATTGATGATTCATCGACCTCATGATAAGCAAGGATCGATGGTAGGATTCACTAATGTTTTGACCTCATGATAGGTGAGGATTGATGATAGGATTGATGATGCATCAACCTCATGATAGGCGAGGATCAATGGTAGGATTGATGATGCATCAACCTCATGATAGCTGAGGATTGATGGTAGGATTCACTAATGTTTCGACCTCATGATAGGTGAGGATCGATGATAGGATTTGCTAATGTTTTGACCTCATGATAGGTGAGGATCAATGATAGGATTTACTGATGTTTCGACCTCATGATAGGTGAGGATCGATGATAAGACTAATGATCATCTTGATTGATTGATTTGATGGTCTTGATTGATCCTTATTTGATTGACTGATGATCTTGATTGAACATGATTTGATTGACTAATGATCTTGACTGAACATGATGTGATTGACTGATGATATTGATTAAACATGATGTTAGGATCACATTTGATAGATTGATTGATGTCATGTTGATTTTTTTTCCATAATATGATTAGGAGGACTTTGATGTGCTCCAATATCAGGAACATTTCGTGAAGATGTGGGAGATGGTTCGTCAATTGAGTCAAGCAGATTTGGATATTATCTCCCGTTACGGGTTGAAATCCTTGATAGATATACCCCAATATAAGATTAATAGGGGTTTGTTGACTGCTCTAGCAGAGAGGTGGAATAGTGACCATAATACCTTTCATCTAGCAACTGGGGAGATGATAGTTACTATCGAGGATTTTTATTGGATCCTGCGAATTCCAGTGATGGGCGATATAGTTGTTTATGATAGAGTAGAGCAAGGTGGGACTGATGCTTTGCATAGGATTTTCTGAGATGATCATGTGTCAGGCCATTGGGTCCCCTAGTAGCAGATGGTTAGGAGATATGATCCTCTACCATGTGTTCTTTCCAGAATTTTTGGTGGATTTCTTTGTCCTGATCATAGGTCAAAGGGATTTTTTAGTGGGTTGGGGTTGAGTATTGGAGCGTATGATGCTATTGGGGACTAGATATGCATGGGTCCCATGCATGTTAGCCTACTTATACCGTGATCTTCACCATGTTGTTTATCTAAGAGGGGCCAATTTATCAACGAGAGTGACACTGCTACAGATATGGGCATGGGAGTATATAGCAATCACTCAGCCATTGGGGGATAGAAAGCAACCAGCAGGTAGACCCTATGTGTTTAGTTATAGTGGTTCATTTGTTCAGCATAAGCTAGGAAAATTAGCTTATTGGAGATGTGCCCTATATGATCTGGAGACCGTGACATGGCACCCGTACTTCGATTGTGAGATGTGGCCAGAGGATTGGGTGGAGATGCCATACATGTTTTTATCGTGGTACTTGATTGGTCAAACACATTTTATTCTTGAGAGATATTTGTATCTGCAAGTTTGTCGGCATTTTGGACGAGTTCAAGCGATGCCCCAGGGGGTTTCCCATTATGCACATCGACGATAGGATGCAATAGAGTGGGGCCCTTGAGTATCTTATGATGCTGCTTGTAGCGAGTATTATACATTGGCACCATGTTTATGGGATTATGTTCCACATGTGGGAGATGTAGGGATGACAGAGGATTATTTTGAGTATTTCTATACACATCCTTTTTTGAGTTTCTCTAGTCCTGATGAGCCAGTTCCGCCAGTTGATGATGATGATAGGGCATCGAGACAAAGTGGGGATGGAGAGGAGGTGGAGAGTGATGTTTGGGATGGAGGGGATGATGAGGTTGCTAATGGTGGTGGTGGTGGTGGCAACAATGTTGGTGGTGGTGGTTTAGGTGTAGGTCCATTGAGTGTAGTTGGTAGTCCCTTTCTAGATTTTGAAGTTCCTAGGAGGAGGAGTATTACTATACCTTAGGTAGTGCTCCCTAGGATTCAGTTTGGAGTCCCTTCTCATTAGTAGAAGACATATATAGAGGCATTACAGGAATAGGTTTAGACTTTTTAGGTTGAGTTAAGGTAGGCTTGGGTACAACTTGAGAAACTTTAGGATGAGTTAGTGTAGGCTCAAGCACAGATTCAGATATTGACGGCTGAGAGAGGTGCAGACAGGCAGCAGATACAATAGGTATAGGCATAGGTTGTCATACTTACTGCAAAGAGGGATTCTTTCAAACATTGGGCAGAGTAGGCTGAGGCCATTATTGAGAGATTATAGCAGGCTGTAGCATCTACGGGTATAGCGGAGTTCCTTAGAGATATTCGACATGATGCTCAGGAGTTGCAATTTTATAGGGGTAAATATCATGAGCTAGTTCCTTGTGAGCGACGAGAGAGCTTTGCATCGTCTCGAACTGTTAGCATAGGTGTTACTTAGCCATTGTCTCGAGATAGGAGAGATCTTGGTGCAAGTCCGTTGAGTGGAGGAGGTACCAGTGTTGTGATGCCAACACCGTTTGGGGGGAGCTCAACATAGTATCTTATGATGTATACACTGTTGTGACATTGAGGATGTACTTCTTGTGTTTAGACTTTTTGATACAGTACCATTTTTGATATTGATGTATCTCATCATGCTTTTGGATATCCTTGTACACTTTAACATTATGATTTTTGAGGTTATATGATATGCAGTGATGATTATGATCTATGTGTTGATACGATGATAGAAGGCTATGATGCATTTAATTTTCATGTTATGATGATGATTATGATGTTACGATATGTTATGGATGCAAATGATGATGCAACTAATGTGTTATGATTCTAGGATAATTTTATGAATGATTCCTATATGATGTATGTGATGGATTTGATTATGCTAATGATATGTGATGCCTTTTATGTTTTTGTTCTTTTCTAATGAAAATAAATGATGTAATCAATGGATGAATGTATGATCATACGATGGTTCCTAGTTTTATGTTGTTATGATGTTTATATGATGATGATCATAATGATTATGATGGATGCATTTTATTTCTATTTTATGTTGCTATGTGTGATGCAGAGGGTCAGGGTCTTTGGAAGAAACACTAAGTTACAAGACTATCAATGGTTCACTCACAACCTTTCAACTAGGCACCAACCTGGAGATAAGGCCTCAACTTTTCATTCATGATCTATTTGCTTCCCTTGTGGTTCCAAACCATTGGAATGATCTCAAAGGACTTAACCTAACTTGACTCAAATGGTTTTCAAGCCCTAACCCTCTGTCTTGAACAAAACTCACCTTTGCTCCTCAACTAGCCTTCTAGCCCTATTAGGCCTTTGGCGAAGGATTCTTGACTTCTTCCTCAAACTTTGCAAATGAACCTCCAATCTAAGGCTTGTTTCAGGTGTGGTTTTTGAAGACAAACATCATATCAACTCCTTGGCATAAGTTGTTTCAAACAATCTTTCTTCAAAACCTGTTGTTTCCTCAAAACTAGGCCTAATTAGCCCTATTTTTCAAAGAAACCTCTCTTTAAAATTGTCCCCTAACCTTGAAACTCTCAACAGTCTTCCAAAACATTCCCAAACCAAATATTTTTAGACTTTTAGACTTCTATGTTACCCTTAACATGCCCAAATACAAAACCCTCCCTAAATTGGCTTAAAACTAGGGCTTTTTGATTCTAGGTCTTCCAAACACTTCCAAGTCTTAATTTTTGACTTTTCACCATTAATTCAACATTTCTCAACTATTGCAACTCAAAAATATACCTCTTGTTAAGGCAGATCCTCCACTGCTATACCCTAGGGTCCATCTTCATGCCTTTTTCTTTGCTAATTCACTGTGCACGCATTAGTTTTCCTCTTCCCTACACATTTCTTTGTTAGTTTCTTATGGTACATGTCAAATGTGATCCATTTCATAGGTGTTCAGTCAAAATACTCCATGAAATGGATCATTCAATCATTTAAACTCTCAAAACAGAGTAAAATCTGTATTTTCCTATAGACAGTCAACAAAAAGTGTACAAGAATTGATCTATTTCCTTTATTAGAACATGTGAGAGGTGTTAAAGCTTTCAATTAAAAATCCCTAAGACATCCAAATGTAGATAACTTCAACAAGATTCAATGGTTCATCAAGAAATCACAGGAAATTGCAAGAAAAACAGAAATTTTGTTGAATTTTCTGAGAACAGTCCGTACAATGCTTTCACCAATCACCTAACCTCCGTACAAATGAAAATTTTAGGGTTATAAACCCATTCTCCAACTGATCCAACCAAATTGGATTGATTACAATGCTTTATTAACTCTAAAACACTCAAAACTCCCTTTCCCGCCTAAACTGAAATTCAAAAATTTGAAATGACAAACTGGAAATTTATTAAAATCTATCACCTAAAACTATTGGATCTTCAATATCCAAATTTATTTGACCTACCTAAAGCTTTAGATCACTAATCAAACCCCTAGAACATGATTTTCCCTTTATAATGCATTCTTATCCTAGGATCCTTATCAGGACCCTTAGGACAGTTGACATTCTCATTACATTTATGCATCCCAAATGCCATTATAGGCTCCAAAAGGTCATAATTAATGTTTTGACTTTCTTGAAAGGTCCTCCTGACCCCTGCACACTCCTGACCCTTGAAGAGCTCCTTGAAGGCCCTGGGTGCTCCTGCACCAATGTGGCATTTTATATGATAATGATATGATGATTATGAAATGTATGCAATGATGATATGATGTGATAATGCAACGATGGATGCTTATATGTTTTATGGATTTTATGCAATTGATGTCTTATGCCATGTGAGATGGATTTGATTATGCAAATGACGTGATGTTTATATAAAGTTAGTCTTTTATCATTCTTGGATTTGAGTAATAGCAAATTCATCTTCACTACTGGTTTTAGATGTTCATAACAAGGGCATTATATCCTTGTTAATCAATCATGTTTTTCAACAAGTTTTTCTTCATGGAAATCTTACTCTACTAGATATGTCTTTCAATCTTCTTAATGGACCAATTTCTTAATCCATCAATAATGGATGAGATAAGTGTGATTATGCAGGTGAAATGAAATGCACTTCTTTTTGTGTTTTTTGATGCAAATGTTATGATGTGATAATGTTTTCCGATGCAAGTGATATGAAACTAAAGGAGAATTTTTTCTAATTGATGATAATCCAAGTGATGCATAACTATATGAAAATGATGTGTTTTTTGAAATTTCAAGTGTACTCAATCCCTTAATGCAAGAGATGACATCATTGTTGCAGCTTTGGAAATCCCATAAATACAGATGCAAAATACCATGGATGCAATCTATTCTAACCGTTCAGATCTCGTATGCAAAAGTTGTCATTCATAATAGCCAATTTTTCATTCTTTTTATCATCATTGAGCCTTTAAAATGTTGAAAGTGAGTACAAGCATCAACAGTATATTTAGACCATGATGACCTAAGTACTACTTCCATGATGTTTGATAGTGCAAGTTAACACAAGCATCTAAGTATAATTAAACCGAGATGACTTGAGCATTGCTTGCATAAATAGGAAAGAGTTAATCCTTTTCCTATGCAAATTCAAAATGTCATCAGTGATACTTTGTAGCGCATGTGTCATGACAATTTGCACAGTAATAATGATCAACTCACAAACAACAGGCAAAGAAAAATCATACTCCTTCCTAGCTCCTCTAGTTCAATACATCATCGAGGGGTTCTAGAGATATGATAAAAATCACAGTACAACAATTGAACATTTGTGTTTAACGTGATAAACCCATGATTCAGAAGAGCATCAACCTTTTGATTTGATTTTATGTTCGATTTTTTAATTTTTAGGTGCTTTCTGAGATTTTGACCAAGAACCTAACCTAAAGACCTATCCTAGGGGCCTTGGGGGCTAATCAAAGATTAGCCTTGCCTACGTTATACACGTAGAAACTATGTAGTTCGACTGACTCAACAGATTTACAGGACCAAGATATGAACAGATGAGAGATGACAACTAATGACAACAGACTACTAAAGGACTTGACCTAGGGTGTCTCAGGGGCTGATCAAAGATTAGCCTTTGGGTATGTGCAAGATCATGATGAGCCAAAAAGTGGTGATATGATGGATATGTGTAGGGTATGTGGCTGATGAATTTTCTTTTACCCAAAATTGATGAAACGAAAAGGGTTTTTAAAGATATTCTCAACTTTCCACCAATATAAATTATGCTTTACTTTGAATATAATAAATAATTATTATTCATTTTCTATTTGAATTACGACTAAAATACCGATTGATAGGTTGATTGAAAAACATATAGCTTTCAAACAAGATCGAATTTTTTGAATCGAAACATGCATCACATTCTATGCTTCACATACTATAGGACTAAAAATATATATATTGAATTTCATGAAGTTTTGACAATGTTAAGGTGGTCGACTTACAAGTTTTTTATATTTTTTTAAAGTTGTAATAAAAAATTCATAATTAATCATTTACTTGGAAAAAAATTACAAAAAAATATGCATCACATCCAAACATGAGTCCTCTACTTATATCTAAAATCTTATAAAAAAAATTCATCATTTTATTGTGGTTAGGGTGGTCAGACAGAAACCTACTTCTTATTTTTTCCCTGAAATTTAAGTTCTACTGCATTGAAATTTCAAATTTTCACCAAGAAGATTTTTTAAAAAATAAACCTAGTAGTTTAGAAACTACATTCAATTTGCTACACATTCTATTCTTACTTATTTTTGAAATAATATAGATAAATTATTCAAATTTTTACATCAAGTTGCCTAACTCTGATTTTTTTGAATTTTTTGCCACTTAAGGGCTTGGTTTTTCCATGATGATCCTACACATACCCCTTTCCCACGTTTAAGCTCATAGATAACGTAGTTCAACTAGATGACTCTATTTTTGACTTTTTTGAATGACTTTTGACCTGTTTTTGGATTTTGATATGATATGGATGTTTGATGCATTTCTAATGGTGATCGATGTTCAATGTTGGGTTGCATTATGATCATTGTTTTTGGTTGCGTTTGTCATCCTGTTGTTTGTCTGTTGGTTCAAGCTCAATTTTTTTTGCCCCTAGTGAGTTCAGGATTTTTCCCCCAATCTAAGGTGAGGCACGACCACAATGCCAAAGTATGTACATGGTGCTTTCAAAGGATAGGTAGATGGATGGAAAAAGTGAATGGTCGACATGCTCAAATAGATGGAAAAGCTAACCTATCACAAATAGTGCCTATTGCTAGGTTTTCACTACTTATTTTTATTGCATTTTTTCAAATTTTATGATTTTTTTTTGTATTTTTGTATTTTTCTAATTTTTTTGTTGCTACCAAGATGCCTGTTTGCCAGGTATTCATCAAGGGAACCATTTTTTAGGACATTTTATGATGTTTTTGGTATTTTTCAGGACCTTTTCCACAATGCACTAGATGATTCAAGTGTAGAACTTCTTGAGATGCAGGCTATTGAGGGATTCATCAAAAAAATCCCCTTCTGGTGTAGACAACTGATATTCTCCCAATTTGAAGACTACTGTGACAATGTCTTGATCTTGCGTGAATGACCATGCTGGATGAAAGGACCTAATCAGAATGAATAACATGAGTGGAAAATATGACAGATGATAGAGGTGATGGATGAAAGAGGTTATGATAGGATCCCTAATGTGCACACTATATGGGCCATTAAGCTTCAAACAAAAAGGAGCTTGGGCAACCGATGAGTTATATTACGTGAAGGGGTTTCCATCAAAGATGCATGTAAAGACATCACCAATGGAAGTGTAATGATATGACGAGTATGTGAACATGGATGGGTGGAAGGGAATATGTGGTATGAGTAACATGGATGTAGACCATGAATCAACAAGTTCTTTCTTTGATTTTCTTCTTTGATAGATGCCCCTAATGAGTTTTGAGGGAGAGACATGTTTGGAGATCAACTTTTGCTCACTTTTATTTTTGACTTTGATTTTTAATTTGTCTAATATATTTTTATTTTGGCTATGGGAATTCTCTAGATCTTTCTTTCTTTTTGATTGGTCCAATAGCTTTTTGTATTGGCTAATGGACTTTTCTTGATCCTTTTTTTCTTTTGATTTGTCCAATAAATTTTTATTTTGGCTAAGGGACTTCTCTTAGTTTTTCTTTCGTGGCAAGCTTTCTTTTGATTTTGTATCTCCATTTGATAAAGACATTTTTGGCCTTTGATTCTTGAATTGCCTCCTTTATATTTTTTTCAGGTGATACTTGTTGATCCATGTCTACAAGGTGGATGGATGTGGGTGAGATGAATGGAGTGGGAGTGGTGATGCCATCAATATATTCTTTGATACTATCCTTTTTGGTACTGTTAACATCAACAGAGACTTGCACATCCTTAGTGACTTGGAAAGATGACTTGATAGAGGGAACATTAGGAGATTCACACCCTAGCCCAGGGAAAGTGTGATGGAAGGATGATGAGTGGATTTCCTCAGTAGGATCATGGTAAAAAAGTGGGTTATCATAGATATCTTGGTTAGATAGGGGGTTATCATAGGTATCAAAAGCTTGGGTAGAGTTAAATATGGAAAGGGTGGGTGTATCATCAGGGTCCAAAAGGTTTCAATCATAGCATGATCATCTTTTTTCATTTCTTCTGTAGTCATCTTGACATCATTCTAGGAAGTCTAACCCTTCTTGATGACAATAGCAGTATCTTTTACTAGCAACTCCTCCAAACAATATTCTCTACATCCAAGATCATGGATTTGGACATTGGGGTTTGATAGTGCAGTGACTGGAGTGGATGTTTTGACGGGTTTAGGATCAACAATTATTTGAGGATGGGATGCTTCACAATTGCTAGGGATGGTGATTTCAGCTTTAGGACTTTGATTATGGCCAGACATGAAAGAATTAAGATCTCCTTGTATTGTGACTCCAACTCCATCGTGTGAGAATTTCAAGCATTGATGGTATGTAGAGGATATTTCTTGCATTTCGTGTATCCATGATCTTCCAAGGAGGATATTATAGGTCAAGGGGAGATCAAGGATTTGGCAAACCGCATCTTTCACAATAGGGCCAACTCTAATTGGTAGAGTAACCGATCCCTTAGATGGACATTCCTTTGCATCATATGCTTTCATGGTAATCTGTTTACTAGAATCTATTACACTTTTTGAATAACCCAATGCATGGATAAAATTTAAAGAGCAAATATCTAGACTAGCTCCTCCATCTATTAAGACACGTTTGACAAAACATTTATGGATCAAAACCTCAATATGAAGTGGAGAATTATGCAGATGAGTGAGTGATGCATCATAATTCTCAGTAAATGATAGGCAATGAGGTGTGGTCATGTGTCCCACCATAGCTTGGGATTGAATTTTTTTCAAATCAATTGATACAATGTCTTTTTTATGATGAATTTGATTGTGAACTATAGAAATGTTAAGAATGGTAGTGTCATAGACATAGTTTACATTCTTTCCTTTGTTGTTTGATGAAGAAGATTCACAATTTTCATAGTTTGGTAGAGGGTTCTTGATTGCTCCATGATCGTTGTTCGTTTGGGGTCCTAAAAATATGGTCTTGTTATCAATCAAGTCTTGTATCAAATGTTTTAGCTGTATACAATCATTTGTCTTGTGTCCTTTGTTATGATGAAAATCACAAAATTGTGCATCATTCCACCAAGAGGGTTTAACTTGTGGGTTATACTCTCGTGTCTCCGGTAATGTTATGACTTTTGCTTCAAGAAGCTCTTTCAATGTTGATTCCAATGATTGTCCTAAGGTGTGAACCTTCTTCTATTTGAGAATGTCTAATATGATGGTGTTCGAGATTCAACATTACCTTGATTGTTGTTTTGGTTGTTGGGTGGATTGTTGTTCTGATTGGTTTTGGTGGCGGATGTTGTTAAGTTGAATACAGGTTTTGCATTTTGACCTTCAATTGTACCATCATTGTTTCTAAGGTTCTTGTTTCGTTTCCAAAACTTTGGTTTCTAATCGCTATTGTAATTGTTGGAGGAGTTTGATGAGTTATTTTCATTGTATATTTTGATAAATCCTCTCTTGATTAAAGCCTCTTTGGTTTTAATCCCATTTTCAATCAATTTTTCGAAGGTTGGGGCACATTTTAATTCCAAACTATAACTCATCTAGTCATTAAGGTTGTCAATAAAGATTGCTATATTTTCCTTTTCTGGTACAGGATGAGAATATCATGCAAATAACCTTCTCCATTTTTTCAAAAATACAAGGAATGATTCACCCTTCTTTTATTTCAAGTTACAAAGATCTTTTATGGTGATGTCGTGTTGAATGTTGTATGAATATTGGGTGATGAACTTGTTGACTAATTCCTCAAAGGTGTTAATAGGTGGGTTGAGTTTGGAGAACCATTCAATACAATTTCCACCTAAGCTTCTTGGGAATAATCTCATCAAATAAGTTTCCTCATAGGAAAATTTAAGACTCATAGTTCTAAATTCCCTTACATGATCAATCAGATCGGTTTTTCCATTGTATTTGTTGTACTTTGGGAACTCACAATGTTTGGGAAAGGGTATCATGTGAATACTTTGATTGAATGGATAAGGAAAAATGTCTTGGATCAAGTATCAATTTGAAGTTCCCTTTTGCATGTCAAACATTTGTTGTTGGAGGTTCTTTACTAGATGAGTCAAGGAAATTCTTGTTTGGGATCATTTCCAGTTTTTTTGGGAGGTGCTTTTAGTTGATTTACATCAAATTATTTTGGAAATTTAGCACCTTTTTTGGCTAGCATAAGGAGGTATTTTTACCCATTTCTTTCAAAAATATTTTCCAAACACTTGTGGAAATTGGGATCTTGTTCAGCATATTGGATATCTTCTTCGGTTATTTTTTCCAAACTAGTGGTAAATGTTCTTCCTAAATGAGGTACTCAAATCTTTGAAAAAGTTGTGGATTTTGACAATAGTAAAAGATGTATAATTCGGGATTGTTCTTGTAAGCTCTTTTGTAGAAATTGAAGGTTAACCTCTCTCTAATTTCATAAAGTGTTGATAATCATCTTTGATGTTCTTTTGGACTAAGAGGTATGGACTTTCATTTCTAAATTTTAATCTTTCGTGAAATCATTTGGTAAGACACATGTTCAAACTCTGTTTTATCTAAGGATTGGTTGAATACTTCTGAGGATTCCCAAGATGAGATTGATTGTCAGACAAGAAATGAACCTAGGTCATTGTTTTGTGTTCTACAAAAGGCACCAAAACAAAGAAAAAAGGTGCCACTTGGGACCCCAAAGGCACAAAAATAGAGACAAAAGGTGCCAGAATAGGTTCAGACTTGGTTGTTTTGAAAGTTTCTTGAAAATGGTTGTATCTTGGTCATACGAAGGTCTTTTTCAGAGATTTTTTTTAAAATGGGGTAGAATTTCATAAGCTATGAAATGGTGTAGGTGTTTCTCTATTTTTGGGGAGTTAAAATTTTGAATCAGGGTTTTCACTTTCAATATGTGACATTTTGTTTGTTTTGAAAACACTTTGATAAAGACACATCAAGCAATGTACACTCCTAAGGTTGTGAAAGAATGTATTCTTTTGGATTCCACGTAGGTTTGACCCCAACCACACTTTTTCTTAGTGGATGACTAGATGCTTGACCCCACTAGCTCCCCTCCACAACACTCACTTCTTGGGGCAGCCAAGCACCAATACCCATATATCTCCCATGGCATATTTTTCATCTCTACTAAGAATTGTGAGATTGTGGATGCCTTTGCAACGACCATTGCTGCACCAAAGAATAGATAAAGGTTTTTTCCAAACTACAACAAGGGTTTTAGTAAGGACTTTCTATTCGTGGGGGATAACCCATGCGGCGAGAGAACATTATTGCCCTTCTCATCGGGACTATCCTCGTGATACTGGCCTTTGTTCCAGTATCCACATTTATATACTGGTTGGAAATGTGTTTGGCTTTAGTGTGTTACCAGTTGGGTCATTCCCTTGGGTGAGTACTTTTTCCCACAAGGAAGACCCTCTAAGATAAGAAAAAGCAAGCAAGTATACCCATAGTTCGATCAATCTTTATTCCAAATAAATAAAGAGAGAACACATGCAATATACTCAACTCACACTTACACACAAAAGTGAATGGGTCTAGTTTTTGGTCACCCAGTTAAGGGGAGAGCATATGCCTACCATCCATCAAGCACAAAAGACACGGTGTTCATCAACCCTTTAATTAAGCTATGTTACTAACTTAACCAAAAGGAAACATGATTTTCATTAACCTCTTAATTAAGCTATGTTCCTATATTAACCAGAAGGAAACCAAGTAAATCAATTCTAGCCCCTGCAATATGTTAGTAGTTTGATAAGAATGTATTTGACAAGCATTTTTGGGAAACCTGAAAATCAATCAACACAAAGTATCAGCCTTTAAATTTTGCAAAAGGCGCTAAAAAAAAGACAAAAGGCACTAAAAAAGAGAAAAAAGGTGCCAAAATAGAGATAGGGTGTTCCAGAATGAGGTAAAAGGCACCAAAATAGAGACCAAAGGCACCACTTGGGACCCCAAAGGTGCCAAAACAAAGACCAAAGGCACCAAAACAAAGATAGAGCAGCCCAGAATGGTGCAAAAGGTGCCAAAATAGAGACCAAAGGCGCCAAAATAGAGACCAAAGGTGCCAGAATAGGTGTAGAAGGTGCCAAAAGGCTCCAAGAGGCTCCAAAAGGCTGTGAAATGAGTGTAAGAGGCTCCAAGATAGGTGCAAGAGGCTCCAAGATGAGTGCAAAAGGCTCCAAAAGGCTCACGTTCGTACCTATGAACATAAATTTTCAAGAATGTTAGTAATAAATAGGGCAAGGTCCCACGGTGGGTGCCATTTTGTGTGTGTGTGAAATGTGCAAAGTTAGTATCAATACAAACCTTAATGAAATGATTTATATTGAAAGATTCAAAGCAAAGTAAACTATTCTAAGTTGTAATAAAGATAAATCTTCCAAGAACGTCTCATTGTCCTCTATTCTTAAATGATTATTTTTAACCTTTTTGGCCCTCAAATTTCTATGTGCACAAAGGCTATTAGAATGGCACTTAAGAAATGAGACTAGTATTCATCATGCAAGCTAATCTAATGCCTACATGAAACTAAATGCAAACAATGATGATGAAGGCTATGATGAGTGAAGGATGATGTTGATGATAAATGGACAAGTGGAGGTGGATACTATGGTAGTGATCTATATGATTCTATACATGATACTCCATATGCTCAAATGCAAACTTAAAATGAACTAATCTAAAATGCAACTATGATGCAAGATGGGACATAAAATGCAACTATGATGCAAAATTTAAAGCTAAGATGTAAATGCAAAGAAAAACATGATGTAAAAACTAGATATAAGACTCCAAGATATCAAACAATGATAAACGCATAATAACTGCTCAGTATGGATGCAAAAAGGTCAAAGGGTTGTATTTATATAGCCTTTTCAAGCCACATATATGAGTAGCGAGTGTCTAAGATTTGAATAACAAAATAGGTTGGTGAAGATGAGAGAAATTAATCACCTTGACCAAAGACAACATGCCATTTGGATGGGAAGAATATCTTGACCAATAGGCAACATGCCATTTGGATGGAAGATTCAAATGTGATAATGAAAGACCATGTGCTTCCAAAAGCGGTGGAAGTGTGGGAGGAATAAGTCATGTGCTCCAAAGTTGGTGGAAGTGTGGGAGGAATAAGTCATGTGCTCAAAATTGAGGTGGAGATGTGGAATGAGCCATGTACTTTTTTAAATGAATTGAAGATAATTCTAATTAAAATTTAAAGTTATTTATTTTCATGTGACCTTGATGAGGTGGCACACAAAAAGTTGTAGAAATGTGCTCTAATTCCTAATTGGATTTAGTGAAGTTTAATTAAATAAAACAAGTTTAGGGAACCTTGTTTATTTAAATAATTTAGAAGTAAGTGTTTTAGATTTTGGAGAATTAGAGAAGGGTGAACAATATAAATAAATTGAGCATTTATTTATATGTAGTTGAAATATTAATCAAATAGCTAGTATTTAATTAATTAAAGGTGATGACCATTTTTAGGTGTATACAACTTCTATTTCCCTTGTCAGATTCATCATCTATTATGGCTTCATCAACAGCATAGTAACACTTCTTTTGAAATCTAGGCTTGTTATGTCTTGGTTTAGGAGCTCTTTCCGGACACCTTGATGCAAAATGACCTATCTTATTGCAAGAAAAACACTTAAGAGGAAATTTTCCTTCATACTTACCTTTTCCTCTTGTTACTCTTTTGACAATAAGTGCTTCCAGCTCTTCTAGCTCTCTTTCTTCTTCTTCAATTTTTCTAATTTCATCCTGATACTTGAATGTCCTTCTAGATGAACTCTCACCCAGATCATATCTCTATCTATCTCTTCCAGAAGTAGTAGCTTTGAATGCAAATTCAACCTTAGGAAGGGCATCATCAAATTCGCTCAACTCAAAAGCAACCAGCTTTCCGACCAATGTATCTCTGGTTATGTTTGTTACAGTCTAGAGCTCTTCAATAGCACTAGCTTTGACTTTGTAAGAAGCAGATAGGGATCTAATCACTTTAACAACAATCTCAAATTCGTCTATCTTTCCACCAACACATCTAATACCACACACAAGTTCATTCACTCTTTGCATGAAAGTATTAATGTTCTCATCATCACCCATTCTCAACCTTTCATATTTCCCTTTCAAACTCTACAACTTAGCAATCTTCACATTAGCATCACCTTCATACAACGTTTCCAAATTTTTCTAGATCTCATGAGCAGCCTTGAGATCTATAGCATTTGTCATCTCAGAATCAGTCAAATCACTCAACAAAGCTTCCTTAGCCCAGATATTATACTCAACATCTCTGATCTCAACAGAAGTAGTAGTACCATTTTGTGGAATAATATACCTATTTCTTGTAATGCTCCAGTAGGGTTCACCAATGCATCTCAGATGGAACTCCATTCGAGTCTTCCATAAAGAATAATTTGTTCCATCAAATCTCAGACTATCCTTCTTGTAACTTGTCATCCTAGATCACCTTAAGCTATTAAACTTCTTCCAAGGAACAAGCTTTGATACCAATTGTTGGAAATACAAGGGCAAACAACTGAGAGGGGAGGGTGAATCATTTGTCCCAAAAATTCAAAACTTATTTAACTTATCAACTTTATTCTTAGATCTGATTATTAACCATGAAAGCATAAATTATCAACACATCAGAAACACACATAACACCAAGATTTTTTATGTGGAAACCCTATCAGGGGAAAAACCATGGTGGAGGTTAGTCTACAAGATTATACCCTGTTAAAAGTATAAAGAAAATGAAATATGGGGAATGCACTTTCATTCATGCACACTGCCTAGAGCTCACTGCTCAATTAAAAAGGAAGACACATTGTCTTACAAAGAGTTTAGATTACAACCATCCAAATTTTGAACTGAGTAAATAGAATCTGCCAATGCCTGATTATAGTTTCGATTAAGCACATGAACAATTCTTCACTCTTCTACACACTTTTTCACACTCTACTCTGTCTTTGAATGATATTCACACATACACACACAAAAGCACACTTTGGAATACACTCGTAAACTCTTACACCCTTGCACACTCTTAATTTGAATAAAAAATCACTCTTATATATCCATAACAAAAAAAATCATCCCTTCATGTCGGCCTCAATAAAAATAATGAAATGAATATAAATTGTTAGCCCAAAACATTAAAGATTATTAATGTGAATCAACCAAGGTCAACCACAACTTAGTCAGGACCCAAATCAACATCTCTAGCACAAAGACACTTCAATTAATTTCTCCTCGAAGATCCACAACACGCTACAAACACTATGTTGGCAAGGAAAAATAAAAACATGAAGAAAAAAGAGAAAATCTCCAACCACAAGCACAATGATCAATGCAGACATGCAACAAAGATAAAGCACGATCTAGAAACGTCCACAAGCATCATGAACGAACAGAGAAGCATCTGCAACAATTGAACTAACTGAAATAGCATCCTCTTCAGTTAGGAACACCAACTAAAGCAACAAAAAAACCGCCATAATGAAAATATTCATTACTCGATCAAATCTTCATGCAGATCTCTGAAACTCAATGTGGATAAACTAGATACACTCAGCAACAAACCCTTTAGTCCACAACCTCTGATCATCAATGTACAGAACTTACCGACATACAAAACATCACTTCAACACTGACAAACTGTAACTCATTCCTTTACAATTTTCTCAATATCCTCAACATATTCAACTTCAAATGCACTAATGCTAATAGTGTTGACATCAATGAGAACCACATATCAGCAACACAACCACAAAATCCAACAAGAAAATGGGGTTTGATTCAAAATTTTGATGATGGATTGGGTGATGGATATGATAGATTTAGATGGGATGTTTTAGGTCTATTCTAAGTCTTCCTAGATAAAATTCTAAAAAATTGATTTTGCAATAATCTAAAATTTTGGGGATTAATTAAAAGTGACAAATTTCTTATTAGATGTTCTGAACAATAACTTAGAAGCATAGTATAATGACTCAAAATCACATCTCTATCAAACAATATAGGAAAACTTTTAGAAAATTGTTTCAAAAGAACAATAATATATCTCACAAGCACAGGTGGATTACTCAAAAGTGCAAATATGTCAAACAACATAGGAAAATATTTTAGATAAATATTTTAGAAGTGCAATAATATGTCTTACAAGCATAGGTACATGACTTAGAAGTGCAACTGTATCAAATAACACAAGAAAATATCTTAGATAAATGTGTTAGAAGTGTAGTAATAAGTCTCAAAAGTGCATGTAAATGAATTGGAAGAAAAATTATATCATATAGATGCATAGGATGATATCTCAAAAGTACTAAAATTTTGATTAGAAGCATGAGAAAATAACATAGAAGCACAAGAAAATGACCTAGAAATATAATTCTAAAAGGAACATGTGTAGGATGATAGATCAAAGGTGCAATTATGTCAGTTAGATGTGCATAGTTACAAGTCAAAACTGCAACTCTGTATGTTAAAAGAATAATTTTAAAATGAATGGATTTAGACAACTTTTTTTTGGCAAGAGATCAAACAATAAACATAATGATTGATTATTTTTCAAGGTGTGAAGGTTGAATGACTTTTATTAGTCTTACACAAGAATACATGTTAAGTATGTTAACATCTTTAGTATTATTTAAGTGGGTGTGTCTACCTAGTGTAGGCCCAACCATAAATCACCTCAAGGAGTTGATTTGTAGGGATCCAATAGCACAAGGATTCACCTTTTCCTTTTCTTTAGAGGCCTTAACACCTTTTCTAAATAATTTCTTTCTCTACTCAAGGAGGTACATGTTGAGTAACTTTAGGCTTCATACTAAGCCTTGCACCACACTATAAAAATGGCCAAATCTCTTACAATTTCTAAGTACAAAGTTTTCTAGGGACTATATGTAAATTGAGGACCTGCCTATAAATGTTTTAGCCTAAAAAGGTATCTCCTAGGATCTTCACGTCCAAGTCTTGACAAGTTGAGGGTGTTGAGGCTCAACCAAACATGATAATGACTCACTCATGAGGTGCAACTTTCACTCTCCCCCTTTGTATACCTTGCCAAAAAATGTGATTGAATTCATCATTTGGGATGATGAAATCCTCAAGTATGCCTCCTCAAGGGAAATATTGATGCTAGTCCCCAAGCTCACGCAAAGCGCAATGGAAGAGCATACACAAGCTAGCTCAACATTAGGTTAACATAACAAATAAATAAGGTAGGTTTTTTTTTTTTATCTCAAAGCTCACATGAAGCACAAAGAGAGAGCATACACACCATCTAGCCTACACAAGCATGACAAATAAGTTTGTTTAACCCTTAATAAATCAAATGTTCAACTAATCTAGTGATAAAAAATAGTCTTTGACAAATTTCCACACTAAATGATGCCAGTAGTATGAAAATTTTGTCCTTCAACCAAGATAGATA
>VDFB02131713.1:0-10877 GCA_007258455.2 Sequoia sempervirens | reverse complement strand
AATGAGTCCTCATTCATCATTCAAAGGTAAAAATTCTTTAGATTGCACAATATTTTGTTGTAATTTTTTTTAAGGAAATAAACATGCAAGATGCTATGGATTTTCTGTTCTTAGGTAGATCAAGTTTATAGTATGTTTCTCTCACCTTTTTATAATATTATAGGGACCATATAATATCGATTTATAACTTCTTTTTTTCATTTCTTCTTCAACAAATAATACTTGTACACCATTGTTCTACATATATATATTGCTTGTTTTGAGTGTTAACTATAGTTCTTGATGGATTTCAATACCTCTTGACTTTCTTTAATCATAATTGTTACTCCAAGAACCATATTTTTTATGATTTTAATATCCATAAATGTTAGAGAATTATATCCATGCAAATCCATGAAAAGGTGACATACCTATGGACATATGATAGAATATTTTATAACAAAATTAATCCCAAATGCAACCACTTGAACCAAGCTATTTTCTTGCCACAAATGTAATTTCTAAAGTACCTTTCAATCCATTTGTTAACATTTTTTGTTTTCTCATTCATCTATGGGTGATATCGCATGCTTTGGGTGAGCTCTATTCCTACCAAATGAAACATTTTTTTCCAAAATTGACTCCAAAACCTATTTATCCCATTCATTAAAATGTTCTTAGGTGACCATATAATATGAAATCCTCCTTGAAGAATAAATCAACAATTTAGGAATTCTTAAAATTAGAGGATATGATATAAAAATTTGCATACTTATTGATTCTATCCACCACAACAAAGATTTAATATTTGTCATTTATATTGAGCAACTAATGAGGGTACTCCCCTTACAAAACCACACACACACAACTAAACAAGAGAGATAAATAGAAAATACAGAAAGAAACACTTGCTTTCTATTATCTTGATGAAGTGAACTTATAATAATCAAGAAATAATATACTACAGCCACATGGGCCTTCTCATTACACAAATCTGCAAGCCAAAAACCATAATCTACACTACCGAAGCTCTCTTCTGTAACCCCCGTTCTCCCTCTTTACCCAAGAAGTGTAACTACCTTAGAATATTTTGGAAGGTGTAACCCCATTTTGGCACCAGAAATTCCACCATTTGTTTCCTGCTCTAAAAGATTTTTATTTTTCTATTTTATATTTATATATTTACAACTTCTTGGGGTCATAACTTTCTATCCAACCGTCGGATTTTCAATTGTAATATATCGTTGAAAAGCTTGTGAAGATATCTACAACTATGATTTCCAAAAATGTAAGAATAGAGATTTTTAACCCTATTATGAGGCTCCGAAGGGCCTCAATTTTTAGTTTTAAACTTCATTGGAGAAATTCCTCGAGATAAAAAATTAATATCTTCCAAATGGTATAGGATTTTGAGATGATTCTTTCACCAAAAATCTTATTTTCCAATTTCACTCCTTGGGGTCAATTTTCATGTCCATAGGAACTCTAGTAGGCCAACTTACTAAAAATAACAGGTGACTATTTTTGGTTCTTTCAAACTTCTAACTATCCCAAAGACTTCATGAGTCACCATGGGCCCCAAAACAACTAAGGAAACTACAAACAAAAATGAAAATACAATATTTTCAAGTGATGCAAGATTACCCTTACACCACTAGATGCTCCTACATCAGACACCCAGGGTAAATTGAAAAGTGACCTTGTCAATTCTCGAGTGTTAGAGGGAAACCAAGATGGTTAACCTTAGCTTTAGATAACCATGATGAATCTTCAACAGGCCTTTCTCTCCATTTCACCAAGTACTCTGCATTTCTTGTTTCTTGTGCTTCTACCCATACGACTATAAATAATTTCTTCTATCTCTTCCCTTTTTAACGTAGGTGTCGGAATGTTCCATTGTGCCTTTACCAATTCATTCTTCTCCAAATCATTTTCTTTGTCACCAATGTTGACTTCTACATTTTCATCTTTCCTCTCAACATTCACCAATGTCTCCTCATCCTTCTCTTTAGTAACAGATGCATTCACATCCTTTTTCTCATCATCCATAGATTTATCAAAGCTATCCGGAGGAATATTCATCTTTGAGGTTCCCTTGTGCATCCTTTGCATTTACCCCTAGTTCTGGAGGAAGGGAGTTGTGTTCTTTAGGGGCATCCTCCTTTTGTGCTTTTGTAGCATTTACTTCTACAGTGGTATTTTCTCCTACTAGATGAAAATCACCTGTAGTACCTTCTCTTGTAGTGTCCTCTTCACTAGTAATGCCTTCTACAACATTTTCTTCCGCATATGGAAGAGTGTCATCCTACACATTCTCTTCTTTTGTAACATTCTCATTTTGAGCATCATCATGTTGTGCTTCTTCTGCTTCATTAACATCGAGAGTTGGCATATCATCATGCATTTCCTTTGCACTATCCAAAGTTAGACCTAATATTTATGCCAAATCTATAACCTTTTCAACTGTTTCATTTTGGAGCCTTTAAAGATCATTTTGATCTCTACTCGTAAGGGTGGTTACCCTTTTATTATTTTGGAACTCTTTGTTGTATAATTGAGCCAATGTGGCTTTATTCTCTTATGAGAGAGGTGCACTAATATTTTCCAAATAAAAATACTTCAACTTTTCTTCTTCATCGATTTCCTCATGTCTTCTTGCACACAATACATCCCTCAACTCTACAAGAAATTAATTTTTAATATTCTTCATATTTACTACAAAATTAATAATGTATTTTATAATTGCTTCTTTAATAGTAGTCGTATCTATATCATCAACAGTAATATACAAAGTAGAAGTATGCTTTAGCATCTCATGCTCTATAATCCCATTGAATAAGGAATCTAATTTCATAGGGCTATGTGACCTTACCAGAGGGGAAGACTTAATCTTCTTCTTCTTTGCATTTAATTATTTCTTCTCTTTTTCGAATTCAGGTTCCTTTTCCTTCATCTGAATTTTGCATCTTTTCTTTTCCTTCTCTATCTTTGCCTCACTGTCAGTTTCCACAATGTCTACTTTTTACCTCTTTGCAATGAACTCTTTCTTAGATGTATCAGATCTCTTCCAAATCAAGCACTCAATATCTTCCTCTTCTTCTTCCTCTTCTTCATCCACATTAACATTGGAAAATTTATCTCTTTTCACCTTTAATTTTACTCTTCTCCTTGCAAGGCTTGTTTGCTATGTTGCTGGAGTGACCTCTTCTTTCTCAGACATCTTTTGTTGCCTTTTTAGAGGTGTATTTTCCTTCATCAAAGTACTTGTAGAATCTTTTGGTGCCTCTGGTCATTAGGTGTAACATATGTCGATGATATCCACATCCTTGATCTTTGATGATTCCTTATTGATGCCTTTATGTAACAATGCTTACTTATAATCATATAGATTGTCTTTATGATAGCTATGTGGGTTGTTTTCTTGATGATGATATTCTGAGTCTCTTGTAGACTATGTATATGCTTTTAAGTCATGAGAAATAGTTTAATGCTTAGATGCCCTATTTTCCCTTCAGTATAAAGGGGCTCAATACCTCATTGAAATGCAAAAGTGAATGCAAGGTAGAGCTGAAACAAGATAACAATGAAGTTGATGATCTCTTGACATGTTCTTGATTGTTCTTTTTGAATGATGAGAAATAAGATACTTTGCTCAATCTGTTTTCATCATGTTGAATTAAAGGATGCTTTATGAACTTCATTCATGAAGAATGATGATTATCTTTATTCCATACTGTTGTCCCATGTCATTGTTTATGAGCTGGGTTCAACCCTTGTGGGAGCCACATTTCTCACCACTCATAACAATATCTGTTGGTTGAAATGATCTGATTATACTTGGTCCTACACACTAAACAAACAAATTAGCAAAATAATTGAAGCTGAAAGCTTCCATTGAACTTCGTGCTCCCTGAACATCTGCCTTTTTTGATGACTTAATTATCTGGTGAATGCCTGATTGGATGTGCATTACATTTATGTTGGTAATGTAGGCATGAGGAAAGATGTGATTTATCATTTCTCTAACACCACCTTTCAACACTCTTGCAGGAAAACATGGAGTTTGGAGCTGAAACAAACTAAAGACGCTCATACACAACAACTTGAAGATGTAAAGTATAAAATGATTCATTATTATAGGCAATGATGAATCACTCCCTTTTTTCATATTTACATTATCTTCAGTTGTGTAGTTTACAACTTTACTTGTATTCATTATTTGATTATAAAAATCAAATTGAGTTACTCCCACAACTTCTGTGGGACTTTGGTTTTTACAATATTAATAAAGCATCATTACTATGCAATTTAATGATTTATTCTATTACAAACATTTGCATAATCACATTGGAAATTCACAAGTAACTAGATTCTGGAATATAATGAATATTTGAGCAAAAATTTTGTACCTTTCAATGAGAAATGTAATTCAGCTCTAGCTGTTTTGAGCTGTAGCTAAAAATAGGTAACAATTTGGTGACCTCTGCAGAGTGTTTGCCTGCTAAACACCATAGACTAGTTATGTAGCTTATCCATTAGGCATGGAGTCCATTTTTACCCTCTTTTGCATCAGAAATCTTGTAACTCAGTTGTTGGGAAACAAACAACAACAACAAACAAAACTGAAAGAATCTAATCATGACTCTATTTAAGATGGAGTCAGAAAACAAGTGCAAAATTTGCACTTATTGAAAGCAAACAGTACTAAAATGAAACATGCCATGGGGAACTTTATTGAAAACAAACACTGAAATTGAAACTACTCTACTATGTACATCTACAAACTTTGTTCTTTAATAGCACTGCTTGAGGTGAATCATGTTAACAAGGATTGGCAACACCTTGCCATCCAGCATTGAGAGCTGAAATGCATTATTTTGTTTGCATTCTGTTATGATGTATGGGCCATCCCACATGGCATCAAACTTTGTATGTTTTCTAGGCCTGCTTTTGAGCTCATCCCACTTGAACACTAAATCACCTTCGTTGAAAATTCTTGCTACTGCTTTTATGTCAAAAGTCTTCTTCATTTGTGCATGGTGGATTTCAAGCTTCCTGAAAGCTTCTTTTTTGGTTTCCTCCAACTCCATTAATTGAGCAAGCCTAATTTGCATTGGCTTCTCCTCAAGCAACTCAAGCTCTTTTATGTATTCCAAAGTTGGTAACTCTATGGAAATAGGCAATTTTGCCTCTTTTCCATAAACCAAAACATAAGGTGAAAACTTCATAGATCAAGCTTTAGTGTATCCCTATCGTACCCAAAGGGTTGTTTCCACTTTCTCACAAGTCCTCTAATTGTCCTAAACTATTTTTTTAATGATCTTTATCAAGTTCTTGTTTGCAAACTCTACTTGTCCATTACCTTGTGGGTAATAGTTCGAAGAAGTGTTCAGATAAATATTGTTCTTCACTGACTAATCTGAAACTCTTAATCCTATGGATGCCAAAGCATTATTAGAGATTATTGAATCTGGAAACCAAATCCTAATAAAAGTTCAAAAGAGATGTTTTGTTTACATCTTTAAGGCAACTGCTTCAGTCCACTTCGTAAAGTAGTCGGTGGCATTCAAAATCCATTTGTGCCCAGCACTCGAGGGTGGATTGATTGGACCTATGAAATCTAATCCCCATTTCCCAAATAGTTGTTCTAGTTGAATCGGATGAAGCAGCAAGGCTGCAAGCTTCTGCTGTCCAAAAAACATTGCACATTTGTTGCACTTTTCAACCCAAGTATGGGCATCCTTAAACAAATTAGGCCAGTAGTAACTGGTTCTCATTATCTTCAAGGTCGTTGTTCTTAGTGTAAAGTGGCCTCCAGTTGGCCCATCATGAAATTCTTCCAAAACTTTATGAATCTATTATGGCTCCACACACCTAAGCAAGATACCATTATAATATTTTTTGTACAAGATACCATCAATCATTGCATAGGGGATTGCCTGAAATCTGAAATATCTGCATTTTGACCTGCCTAAACCTTCAGGATAGTCACCCGTATGCAAATAATGAATCATCTGTTGTATCCAGTTTGCTAAAATGGCTAGAGTAGCAACTTCATCTTCATTAATTAAGGTTGTTTCAACTTTTTTTTTCAACTATTGTAACATTTTTTGAATTTCCAGAAAGCTGCTCGCAAAGACCTTTGCCTCTAATGAGATTGGTAACCTTTATTTTGATGTCATATTCCATCACCTTCGTGATCTAGCCTGCTCTCTTGTCGTTAATATCTTTGCTGAGTAGAAATTATTTGATAGTTGAATGAGCAACCATCAACTATATTTTATTGTTTGACAACATGTGCCTAAATTTCTTTAGGCTTCTAACTACAACTAGCACGTGCTTTTCGACAAATGAATACCTGGTTTCATAATCATGTAAAACCTGACTAAAGAAAGCTATAGGCTGCTCCAAACCTTCATTATTTTTCTGAAAAAGCATTTCGGAGATGGTATCCACTCCCCCAAATGCGTACAATATGAAATCCTTATCAAAATTTGGGTTGATAAGAGTAGGGGTTGCTGCAAGTGCCTCTTTAATCTGCTCAAAACTGTTCTTTCCTTCTCTCGTCCAGCTGAATTGAATGTTTTTCTTCAGCATGGCTATAAGTGGCTGCAATAAAGTTGCAACGTTGGGAATAAATCTCCTAACAAAGTTAATTATGCCTAGAAAACTCTGTAAACCTTTCTTGTGAGCAGGAAGCAACAATGCTAGAATGGCTACAATATGTTATGGATCTATAGAAATGCCATCTTTAGAAACAATGTAACCCAAAAGTTTACCTTTGTGAACAACAAAGATGCTCTTTTTTGGATTCAATGAAACTCCATACTCTCTTCATCTTTCAAAAATCTGTCTAAGATGATCAAAGTGTTCATTAGCATATCGTGAGAAAACAATGATATCATCTAAATAAACAAGAACAAACTTGTTTATCAAACCTTGGAGAGCCATATCCATTGCTCTCTGAAAGGTTGCTCCCGTATTTGACAATCCAAATGGCATTTTTTTGTAAGCCATAGTACCCCACTTGGTGGTAAAGGCTGTCTTATACTGGTCTTCTTCTTTAACTAGGATCTGGTTATACCCTGAATAACCGTCCAACAACGAGAACCTCTCTAATCCTGAAACAACTTGTAGGATTTGTTCCATTGAAGGAAATGTATAGTGATCTTTGAGTGAAGCTCTGTTTAAAATAAGAAAATCCACACACAACCTTATCTTCTCATTTCTTCCCAATAGGCACCGTTGGAAACCCAAGAGGTATGCTTTATTGAAAGATAATACTACCTTCAACCAGCTCTGATTCAAGGTCTTTGTTTTGTCTCACTAGTTTTATGCTGGCTCTAACTCAATTGTATGTTGAGCCAACTCAAGGTTAAAACCCTTCAAATCTCCATACTGCCAAGTGAATATGTCACTGAATTCTTGGAAAAGCAAGACAAATGCTTTTTGTTCTTCCTTGGTACAAACTTTTCCAAGTTTAAGAAGCTTATCCTTGAATATTTCAATTGATTCATAGTGATCTTCTTTCACTGTGATGTTGGATTTATCTTTTTTGACCTGTCAATGTTAAAATTGATTCAAGGGTCACCAATCCCTTGGGAAGCTTATTAGACTTCAGTTGCAAGATCTAATTCTCATATTGTTGTTCAAGATTTTCTTGGTTTCTAGCAAAAAACTCTACTTCTTCTATTAGAAAACTGATTAATTGTTGATCGTTGTCAAAAACCTACCAACTAATGTTATTATCAGGTACAGATGGTCTTACTACCAACTTGACATATTTTTGTACCTGAACATTGTGTATATCAGTCGGTATGTCATATTGTGATCCTATGGCACCAAGCATATCTACCTCTCTATTCAAATTTCTAGGAATAGACAGCAAGTTAAAAGCGTCAAATTCCTCTATTAAATCACAAGTTTTGTGCTTGTATAGCTTCAACAAATCATTTTTTGTTATGTTCAAGTTTCTTACCTAATTTTCTATCAACTCTTAATCACTAAATACTTGGAGACATTCGATACCTTTCTTTTTGTCCCATTCTAGGCCATGAATTAATGCCTCATACTCAATTGTATTGTTAGAACAGCGGAAAGCAAAGTGAAGTGTTGAAAAATACCTCTCTCCATCAGGTGAAATGAGCATAGCTCCTCCACCAACACCTACTTTACTCCTTGAACTATCACAATACAGCTTCCAAAGCTACTCAATCTATTGTTCTAGTTGTATTTCCTCTTTGACCAGATTTGGAATAATCACATCAGGCTCCTGAATCATGTAAATTCCCAAACCTACCTCATCCATGTGGTTGAATGGATCAACCTCATGATTCTCAACTGCCCACTCGTCTAAATCTATGTTGGGTATGCCTTCTATGGGTACACTGGGGTCAAGGGTCATGGATTGATCGTCATACTCATGGATGGCTAGGTTTGCATTTATAGGATTTGCAACATAAGGCTCAATATAGTCTTTAGCCTATGGCTCTAATTTGATAGTCACTCTAGTACCATATCTGGTCCTAAAACACATATGAGACCAATCTGATGAAAAATATCCCCCTAACTTTGTTGTAAAGTCTCTAGAAAGGAAAATGGCAAAGAATGGTGGGAGGTCAATGACGTATATATCCTGTGGTATTGAAAAGTTGGGACAAGTGTGCAAGGTAAGAGGCAGACTTTTGATAACTCCAACAGACTTGACAGTTGTACCGTCTAATTGGACTACCCCTTTTGACAATGGCTCATATTCTAGTCCTAACTTATCTACCAGCTGCTTGGGCATAACGGAGATGCTTGCTCCTCAATTTATCATACAATTATGCACTATGATATCCCCAATAATCAAACTGACATAAAACGGTGGTGGTTTTACCTCTTGTATTGGCTATTCTTTCTTGCTTTCAGAACTGTTTGCAAGGACACGAGTCTACTCCTTAGCGTATTCATCAAAAATTGATATTTTGGCCAAAGCCTCTTGTAGACTTTCTTTCTGCCCAGGAAGATGTAAAGCATCTAACATGGTCATAGTAACTGTAGCTTTTCTCATATGCTCAACAATATTAAAAGCAGTACCACTAACCTTTGGCTACACTTTTAGAACAACAACCTCTGTTTGTGTCGTTTGAGGCTAAGATTGAACTTTCAATTATACTTTTGTTGGCATAGCTTGCTTTCTTGGAAAAATTTGAATATTTTGAGTTGTAGAAGGTTGAATTTTCCCCTTATGGGTTATAGAAACTTGACCTTTTTGCAAAACAGCTTGTTCTTTATCTTTTTCTGCTTGTTGTTTTTCAAAAACAACTTGTTGGGTCAATTCAACTGCCTTCTTCTTGGACCTTGTATTGGATGCAATAGAAGTGGCTAACTGATTTTGACCTTGTGCATGATTAACTCTGCAAAAATCACTACCTTGTCAGTTCATCATGGCAATGTCAAGGTCATTTTGTTGCATTTGATCTTCTTGTTGATCGTTGCTCTCCGTTGATGTTTTCTCAAAAGTAGCAAAACTGTTTTGTACCATGAGGGCCTGATTAATCACCCTGTTCATACAAGTAGCCTGGTTATGAGGATGATTACAAGGATAGAACCACATATAATCCAGTGCCAAGTTATTTTGAACAGGTACAAGCTCTTTAGAAGAGCTAGCAACATTCTAATTATATGGCTGATTAGGCCTAGTATTGAAATTTTGTTTTTGTCCTTGGTAGTCAGCCTGATAAGGTGGTCTATTTGGCTGAAAGGGTGCTTGATAAGGTCTGTAACTCTGGTTTTGCTATTTTTTTAGGCTCACTAAGTCATTGCTTACTGTTTGTAGCAATTTAGCCATCTGTTGTTGGGTACCTCTAAGCTCTTGCAAATCTGAATTTGTTGGAACAACACTGTTTTGAGTAGTAGTTTGAAAGCTTAAGGCTGGAACAGTAGGAAATGAAGCTATAGGAGGTACTTGAATGGGTATTAATGGTTGAATATCTGGGAAAAATGGCATAGGAGGCCTGGGTGCAATATTACCCACCTGTATTAAGTTATTTTCATCTCTAATAGTTATCTCGTAGGCTGTTGGCAGAGTTACTCCCATAGATTGGATCAAAAGTGCAATATCACTATTAACAGCTCTAAGATAATACAAAAAAGCATGATCTTGTGTAGGCCTTACCATGGTTGGGATTTTGTTCCAAGTTCTTTGGAATCAGAAGTTAAAATTCATCATTTGTTCTTGTGGGGCTCTCTTGATAGTTGTCATTTGCTCAACTAGAGATAGATGATTAGATTTGTCAAAAAATTGCTTGCTTAACTTGTCTCCCAAGTCATCCCATGATGCAACAGAATTCACCAGTAAGCCTCTGAACCATTGGAGTTCCTTTCCTTTAAATGAAGCTGCTAAAAGCCTCAACACCACATTCTCTTATGTGACATGATGAACTCCACAAAGTGAAGCTACGTCTCTTATGTGTTCAATTGGCGTAGTCTAATCTTCGCCTATAAAACTAGATAAACTTTTAAGCGCAGCTACCAATATGTCATCGTGTTGAGCCAAATTCAATGGGCTGCCCCATTAAATGGAACAAAAGCATGTGCTCTAGCCATCCAAGTTAATTGTGCTCTCGGGTTTGGTACTTGCAGTACAAGATGTACTACTGGAAAAATAGGTACAAAACTAGAAGGCCTGAGACTTGGAGGTGTAGATTGAGATCTCAGATTTGATCGTGATTTTGATCTACTCAATCTCCTTCTTATTGTTTTTCCTCTCCTCTTTGGTGAAGACAGATGCAGATATTCAAACAGATTGGCGCTTCCTCTTGTCTGAACATTTCTCATAAGCTACTCGCACTTGATCTGCTCAAAATTGAGAACGGAATTGCCCAGTATATGAAACTTTAACCTCTAAAAGGTTG
>VDFB02131712.1:0-19229 GCA_007258455.2 Sequoia sempervirens | reverse complement strand
GGGTTTCCCCTAAGTAGAAACTTACCAAACACATAAGGGATCTATGGATTTGGGGTTAGTATGTTCTGATGAATTGTTTTGAGAGCTTGGAACTGTCTGCATCCCCAAAATACACATAGAATTGGAAGAATTGACACAAAGAAGGCGAGAAACAAAAACCTTTTAGGTCAACATGGAAGAAACATGAATGTCTCAACACCTTACGTCATCCACAAAGGAAAACACAAGACAAATGAAAAAAGATACACAAAAGCGAAAAGAAAAGAAAAATCCTTTTGGGTCAGCGTGGAAGAGACACTTAGGGAATTGTCTCGATGCCTTATGTCATCCCAAAAGGAAAACACAAGACAAAAGTGAAAAGAGATGCATGACATAGAGAAGAATGAAGGTAGAAATATAGGAATGTCACAAAGAGAGAGAACACCAAATAGAATATCGCAGGGGGTCACATCACACACATGCAATCACACAAAAAAATAAAAATAAATAAAAATCCTAGTAAGGAAAATGCAAGTCAACCTATGAGCAAGTCATCCACCTCCCAATCATGTGCAATATTATATAGAAGGTGGGAAACTAGTCAAAGGGACAAGAGCAAGTGTCAAACTAGGAGAAGCACTGGGTTCAACACTCTTTATAGGATATTTGTCATTTAAGCTCATGGAAGAGGAAAATAATGTATTCAATTCATTATCCACCTCTTCGTGATTTTAGCAACCTCGTCATTATCATCTAAGTTGATCGTGCAACAAGAGGTCAAGTGATAATGTCCATGGAAGAGTTCAACTACTATTGTGGAGATTGCATTGAATTCTTTTGTTTTGGGGTAGGTTCCTCATGCATTGCTTCAATAAAATTTGGATTTTGATTTTCTTTGTTGAGTTCTTCATGTAACTTACAAGCAAGGGCACGACGTCTACGCCTACGCTCTCTAGCACCTCTGTTTCTTTTGGTTTTGTTTTCAATTTGCATTTGTATAGGAGTGGGTTGATCAACCGTAGGTTTCTTTTCTTACATAAGGGGAGGAACCACAGGAGGTTTTTCAACCACTTTCTCTTTGACTTCGTAAATTTGTTTTATTCTAGGAGGTGTGATGGAGTTGGTTTCACTATCTCTTGGTCATTTGTAGGATGTAGGTGAAGTTTTTGTTTTTGGTTGTTCTTGGTTGTTTGGTTCTTGTTTAGGTTCAAGCATGGTTTCATTAAGGATGGGAGTTTTGGAGGTGGATGGGGACAGATTTTGAAGAGATAGTTTGGTTATTTTCTTTGCCTTGAACTTTTGATAGGAAAAGAAAAAGAAGTCTTCTCGAGGTTTTATAGGTTCCATTGGTTCAGACCAAAAGACATCTAGGGAGAAGTTTCCTTCAGAAGAAAAGGTGTTAAAGCTGCTATGGTGGACAATGAATATTTCATTGTGAAAGGGAAACTTTAAGCATTTATGCACAACTGAAGGGACAAATTTCATCTAGAGTGAAGCCATGGGTGGCCTAGCTTCACACGGAATTGGTCCAACTGCGGGATGATGGAGAATGTAACATCTAATATTTTTGTTCCTATTTGCAATGGTAAGGTGATCAATCCTACCATAGGGCAAGCAAAACCATTGTGTGCCTTGATCCATGTTTTCGGTTTATCATATTTATCTTGATAAATTTCATGAAAAATTAAAAATTCGTCAGAGATCACGTTCTCTCCATAGGCGGGATCTATTAATATCCCATTAGTGGGCTTGTCATAGATATGACTAACTATGTAGAGAGAACCATCGGGAATTTTTTTAAGTATATCCTTACAAGAGAAATAAATATCAAGAGAACTCTTAGGTCAACCCTTACGAGGGATGACATCTATCATTCCTACCATTTCATCTATAGGATTGACATTGATAGCATTATTTAGAATAGAATCATTGTTTTCATCATCTGTATCAACTTTCATCACATTGTTCTTTGTAGTTTCACTTGCTTTAACAAATGAAATATTATGCTTGGGCATTAGGTTGGTGAAAATTTGCATATTTTGGTTAGGAGGGGCAACATACTTATTTTGTTGATCACTAACAAATTTAATGGATAGATGACCGAAATCAATCAGGTCTTGCACAAGATGTTTAAGACACTTACAATGTTTCGTGTCATGTCCATTTTGTCAATGATAGTGACAATAAGTATTTGATTTAAATCTTGGGGGTAAACGCTTATTAGGGTTAGGAGTTTTGATGGGAGGCAAGGTAATCATTTGTTGTTTTAAAAGTTGGGACATAGTGTTATGAAGGGTATCGAGCAAGTGAGTGAATTTTCTTTTGGGGTCTCCATAACTAAAGGGGACCATGGCTTTGATAGTAACTACATGGTTATTGAAATTTTGAGTTGTTTGTTGATGGGGGTTGAATTGAAGGAACCCTTTTTTTTTTTTTAAGAGGCTGGGCATTGTTTGGGTTTGCGGGCTTGAATCTCTTAATTAAGCTAGAGTGAACCTCATATCTCGACTGCTAACCCAATTTTGATAATCACAGAGGGTAGTGCACAAGTGCATGAAGGATGGGAATTTCATCATAGTCAACTTGTCTTGGATTTTACTTTGCAAATTTTCTATGAATATGTTTTGAAGGTATGGGTCGGGGACCTTGACATCGATTTGGGAATAGAGTGATTGGTAGTGTGAGATAAAATCAGTTATCTTTTCTTGTTCTTTTTTCTTGCATCTCATCAAATTGGCCAAGGTCATTTTTGGAGTCATATGCACTTGGAAATGGTTTACAAATGTCTCAACAAGTTCATTGAATGAATGAATTGAGTTGTTCGGTAAAGAAGAGAGCCATTCCAAGGCACTATCTTTCAAGGATCTAGGAAAAAAGTTTTTCCAACAATTTATCATCAAGGACAAAGTCACTACAAAAGGAAGTGTAGGAATTAACATGGGTAGAAGGATCCCCCTTCCCTCCATATTTCTCAAATCTAGGAACCTCCACATCTTGTGGCATCAGTGTTCACAATATCTCTAAGGACAAGGGACTTCTTTTAACATAATATGTAGGTGGACCATTTTGATTATGGTTTATGGTGGAAATTTACTTTTGAAGGGATGAAACAGTTTGGAAAAGTTGTGTTATGAGAGGGTCATTGCTTGTGTTATGAGATAGAAATGAAAGTGGTGATAAAGTGTACGTGGTCATAGGACAAGTGAATGGAATACTTATAGGTGGTAAGGTAGGAGATATAACTTGTGATGCCACATAGGAACTAGGGATGCTAGCAGTAATACCTAGGGAAGGAATTACATTACTAACTTGTTGCATTGTTGTTGTGACTTGAGGGTTTGTATTGGTAGGTATTAAGGAAATTTTTGTGGGAGGAGGAATTTGAGTTCGTCCTTAGCTTGTAACATTGTTTGTTGACAAAGGACAACTAGTGGTTGAGGGAATTTGTTTTCCAAAGATTTTAATTATGTTTTGCACTGTAAGGTCAAGGCCATCTTCACTTTCAAGCATGTAGTGAATGTTTTCTATGGTAAGAATTGTAGTGGTTGAAATGTTTTCAAGGATTATTTGATGTTGTAAGTTTGCTAGGTCCTCATGAATTTGAATTATGTTTACTTGTGAGATGATGTCATTCCTTGGTTTGATGTGCATGCTACTTGAAGGAAAGGAGTTGCTAAGGGTGTTATCCATGCCTAGTGTACTAGTGTCAATACTAGGATTGGAAATTCTAGATAACCCAAGATCCACAATAATTATGCTATTGTGGGATGACATGAGTCTCAAACTTCTTCTCACTATGGTATTGAAAATAGGATACCAAACACTCATCTAAAGGCTACTGAATGCGGGGTGAATGCAAATGCAATGTAAGCTAATAAGAATGAAATGCTGATAACTGAAATTTTGGAAAGTGAAACATGAATGAAAAAACAACAAACCAAAACTTAGAAACTGAATTGTAAATGCCAAAAAATACAGTAAAAATTATGTAGAAGGATTGATTCACCCAAGGTATTGAATGAGTCAAGGTACTATTTTTTTTGTTTGAAAATTTTCAATTTTTTTGAATTGAATTTTATGCTTTTTATGTTTTCTAATGCAAATCTGAGATGCAAATGCAAAATTTTACTGATTTTTAATGAAATTAAATACAACAATCCAAGCTATATGAGATTTTCACTAATGCAAGGATTGAAACCCTAGAATGCAAATTAACCAATGCAAAACCTAATGTAATGCTAATGCAAGCTAAATCTAGGATGTAAATGCACTCCAAATTAGAATTATAATGCTCTAAATGCAGGTTCACCAAAGTGAAAAGATGAAAAATAGGGGTTCTCTCTTTTGCTTCTAAGGTTTTGGACCTAAAAGGAGAGAGCCTATTTCCTTACTCTTCACTCAAGAACAAACCCTTGAGATTTCAATGCAAAGGAGATTGAAATCTGGCAAAGGGTTGTCCTAAGGGATGAATGAGATCAAATGAGGGGTTCACCACCAAGTGTAAACTTGGAAAACACAATGTGATATGAAAAATGACCAAGAAGGATGAATAAAATGTAACAAAAGATATGAAACTAAAAGTGTGCACTTGTAAGACTAAAGAAGGTAGAATGGAGGTTTGGATCACTAAAAAATATGCTATTGATGTTGAATGGAACTCATTCACCAAGTTGGGTGAATCAGTCCAGTTTCTAGGAAAATGTGTGAGAATAGGTTTCAACCAAAAGGGTATTTAGATTTGTAAAAGTCTTTGTTAGGCCTATATAGTGGGACTCATTCGCCAATAGTGGAAAATCAATACACTTCTAATTTTCTAGAAGTTTTGAATTGGATTTTGTGCCTCTTAGTCTACTCTACTCTCTTTGACTTGTTTCCAAATCCAAAACTGCAAATTTCCACCTATAGACCTTCTCCAAGCTTCTCCAAGGCTTGATGACAACTTCAGGGATTTTGAGTACTTCATAACTTTTCTCCACCTTTGATTCTTGCAAAATCTGCAACCTAGCCCTGCAAATCACACACAAGAAGAGGGAAAAATGTTGTGGGGGTTAATGAATAAGGGTTTGCCTTGGTCAAACCCCTTGTTGGTAATTAAACCTTTAAATGAAAGAAAATATAAAAGGAGAATGATGAATGAGAAAAATATAATTTTGCAACTCACCAAACCCTAGCAATAAGGTTCTAAAATGATGCTTGAAATGGCTAAAATGGATGTGGTTCTTGACTCTAGCTTGAAGGAGATGGATCTTGCTTGAAATTCTTGCTTGGATCATGAACTCTACTTCACAAATGATAGCACAATAACAAACATGAAGAATGCAATATTTGACATGATGATTGGCACTTGAAGAATGCTCTTGAATGCTTGATAATCTCCCCTTGAAATGCCTTGAATGCTCTTATGAATGCTCAAATGCTCTTGTGAACTCTCTTGAATTCTAGATGTTGAATATGAGTGAAAGAACCTTGTATTTATACTTAATTTTGTAAGAATTTCTGAAATTACAACACTACAAGTTGACAAGAGATCTAGGAGAATAAAATCCCACAAAAATTTGATTTAAATTTGAATTTTGGTCACACAGGATTCATTAAGGTGGCAAATGGGTCCCATCACACAATGTATGGGACCAAAAATGGAAAGTTCTTAGAGATGTGTGAAACCCATCGAGGCCAAAAGACCTAGGTGGGACTCATTCACCCAAGGTGAAAAATGAGTCCCAGACACTAAATCTGGGTCACACAAGCTAGGAACACCTGAATTATGATTAGTTACTAATTGGTGTCGGATTATCCTTGAAAAGATGCAATAAATGAGGCTTATGGATGCAAAATAGGGCCAATTAAAGCATAATAAAGCCCAATTATTAATGAAAAGCCTAAAGGAATGTGAAAGTGTGTTAAACACTTTACAACACTCCAAATAAGGCAAGATTAATGTTGATTATGATTAAAATTATGTTTATTATGATTGGTTAATTGATAAAACCCTATAAAAGTGTGACGGTGCATTACAACACTTTAGAATACTTTAGCAAGGCACCATTAAATTCCATTAGTTCACAAGGTCCCAAGACCTAATGTGAATGTGTTATCCACATTAAAACACTAAATTGAGACAACATTAAGCCAAAATCCATAAGGAGGACCCAAACAAGTGCAAAAATGTCAAAAGACCCTTTTTTCGACACTACATAATCAAGAACACTAATCTAAGATCTATTCCTACACTTATGAAATGCACAATTAAGAATACTGAATTCAAGAACATGTAAATGGAATGCATAAACAATTGAATTCAATAACAAAAAAGTTAATCATCTCGTATTGGAGTATATTTGCGAGGATATGATTGATTGTATCATTGGGAAGCCTCCATAGTTCATGTGTGAAAGCTTGAAGAATGATGCATGTATTGTTGATCGAAGAAATGTTGAAGCTCTATGAATGGAGTGTTGGCATTACTTCATTGTTTGAATATAGAAAATATGATTCAAAATAAATGATCAGGTTTAAACAATGTTGAATCAAGATCGATGGTTGAGAGGTGTTGAGAGGATTTAGAAATGAATAATCTATGCAAAATAGATTGCACAATTTTTTTGATTGAAGAAATAGATTGAATGATCAGTGGGATTAAGGAATATATTAATTAATCAAGAATAGATTGATTAGTCAGGGAATCATAATTTGCTTAATCAGGAATAGATTAATCTCTCAAGATTGGATTGACAAATCAGGGGATCATAATTTACTCAATCAAGAAAGTGGTTGAGAATGATTAATTAATTGATTTAATTAATTAATTCATTTTGGAGTTTGAACATGCAAATCAAGTTTGACTTTTGCAAACAAAGTTGCCTTAGTTTGATTTATTCATTTTTTTGGAGGGAAAGTGTCTTAGTTAAATTATTATGATTTAGTAATTCAATTAACTTAGGGGAATATGGTGATTTAGCGACGTAATTAAATAATTGGTGCTATTTAACTAATTAGGAGGAATAATGTTAGATTGGGACTTTATTAAATAAATAAAATTTAAATTTAATTGGTCGAAATTGATGAAAAAGTGAATTAATTAAATGTCATTTTATGCAATTAATATCAGAGATAGGGTTTTTCAGGACTTTATTAAATAAATGGAATTTATTTAATTTAGTAAAAAATGATGAAAAAGTGAATTAATTAAATAATGTTGTATTATTCAATTAATAGGGGAAATTAGGGTTTTGAATGCAATTGATGTGAAATGTAGTGATGTTTGATGATAATGATACTGATGATGTGAAAATGTCGTTTAAGGTGTGTGATAGGTTTTAGGTCAATTTTACATGTCTACATTTTGCTCCTCTTTGAGACAAAGTACTGGTTGCTTTGTTTCAATGATTCTGATGTTAAGATCAAGGTTTTTTGAATTTTTTTTTTCCCCACTATGCCTCGACATTCAATAGAATGATTGTAGGACTTCATGCTACCCCCTTGAGAGGTTAGCCAAAAAACATTATTTTGAGCTTAGGCTCACAACACTATTCTATTTCAGTTTAGATGTGTTTAGGATAAAAATTAGGTCTATAGGTCCCTCGTTGCTTGTATTGATGTTCCCAGGAAGTCTTAATTTGAACGTAGGAATGTTCCCTAATTAAAAATTAGGGTTTCCTAGGTAAAAAATAAGGTTTTTAAGGGTTAATATAGGTAATTAGGGTTCTAATTACCTCGTTTGTGCTTTGATCCTATAGCAAATTCTTGTTTTTGGATTTTCCATTTTGTCATTTGTTGAGGAGCAATGCCTAGGATTCAGGGAACCCCTTATTGTTTGGAATTGGTTCGAGGGTTTGGACAACTTGCAGGTGTTGGTGGTCTAGTATGTACCCTTTCGCTTCTCATTTTTGCTTTCTAATGTTCTCGTAATTTGTGTACAAATTTTCCTAAGTCAAAAATGAGGGTCTAGGTTTTTCAACACAATTGAATAATTTTCTACGCATTTATCATTTTGGAAAGGTCACACTTGCTTTGTTTCTATGCACTTTCTCTAGATTTGTGCCTTTGTTTTGAATTTTTTCTTTTGAGTGTGCTTTTGCTATAGATCTTCGCTTTTGTTTGCTTTGAGTTGGTTTTTGCACATTTGTGATAGATTTGCACTCTTGAGTAAAAGTTTTGGTTTTGCATCTCTATGCACTTGCTATATATCCTCGCTTTTGCAAGATTTTCTTTGCACTTGCCTTTATTTCTCACTTTTGTCTAAAATTCCATCAATCTTGCAAAAAGCTTCTCACTTTTGAATATTTTGGTAACTAAGTTTCTTTTTTTCATTGTTTTTGTTTTGTTTTACATGTTCAGAGTGAAACCCTGATATCATCGGTTAAAATGATTGCAAGTGGTCCTTAAACCACTACAACAAAGAGAGAGACAACCTTGGGATCTATTTGATTTGATTGCCCACTTTGATGTTTTAGAGCGAAATTTCTTATTTGTGGTCAGGCTTCATCATATTTGTTACATGCCTCCCATCCGATCTCACACAACATTGATGATCACGCTTGTGGAATAGTGGAATTTAGAGACATCTTCGTTTCATTTACCTACAAGAGATGCCACCATTACACTCAAGGATTTGTGGAGGATTCTCTGCATTCGTATTCATGGTGAGCTTGTGACATACCATGTTTGATGGGGTACCCGTGCCATGCGGCATGTGTTGGGTATTAGACACTTGGATGTTCGATAGAATGAGATTGATTTCTTTGAGTTTTTTCATAGTGTAGACCCTATTTCTCTTGTCCTTTTTGGTTTGATTTCAGGACTAGTTGTTCTTGATAGGAGAGGTTGTTAGTTCCTTGTTGGAAGGGGTATTTACATTGAGGGTGTGTTTGAGCATGGGACCAAATATGCATGGGGTATGTGTCTTCTCACTCACCTCTACAGAGGTATGCATGAGTTTGTATATCAAGGCAGGAAATCTATTTCTGTAGGTGTTTCACTTTTGCACATATGGGCTTGGGAGCACATTGCAATTGCTCATCCTGATGGGATACATGGTCGTATTGTTGGAGATCCATACTCATATCGTTATGGAGATTTATTACACTACACCTTGCCTGGGGATCTTTCGTACTGGCATCGTGTGTTTGATGATATGCCAAGTTTTCTTTGGAGACCCTATACGGACTGTGAGGTATGGCTAGAGAATCCAAAGTAGCTTCTATACTGTCAATAAACTAGATGGTTGAATGGTTGCTCATACTCTCTTCTAGAGCATTACTTACCTTACAGAGTATGTCATCAGTTTCAAGAGAGATAGGGCTAGTTTTCTAATACTTATGAGGCTTAGTTCAGTTGGACCACTAGAGAGGTCCATGTATGGGGTCACCAAGAAGATAGAGATGTTGTTGCTGCATTCAAATCACTTTCCCCAATTGGATGGGGTTGGTCAGTTGGTTTAGTAGATCTAGGTACCACACCTGATTTTGATCAATTGTGGGCATGATGTGTGCCTTTGAGATTCACAGATCCTGGGGGTGGTCTTGCATTAGGTAGAGTAGGAATTATAGGTCATCATAGGGAGAAACAACGTATTAAGGTTCTTGTAGAGCAGTTGGGTAGGGCTTGACAGGATGGAGCATAGGGTGGTCAGGATGATCAGATGCCTTAGGAGCAGGGTCATGGATAGGTTTTGGGTCCCCCTCCACCACCTAGGGATGGAGGTATATAGTTAGCTTAGATGTCTGCTACTAAAGATGCAAAGATAGTGTGGTGATAGGTCGTGAAGGCTTAGGTTGCTACTCTGATCATAGAGAGGGACACTTTGAGGGCTGAGCGAGATAGTGAGAGCAGAAAAAGATATGCTACAAAGGCTCAAGTATAGTTTCTTATGGAAGAGAGAGATACTCTCAGGGTAGAGCGTGATAAAATTCATGTAGAGCGAGATTAGTAGTTACATAGGTCTACATATTATTAGATTCTCTGTGATGCCTTTGTTCCTAGAGCACAGAGACGACCGAGGTTTAGGGAGCCTAGTGTTGTAGGAGGTGGTGGTGGTGAGTCAGCTGGTCATTCTGTTAGATAGCCAAATCTTGATGGTGATCCATAGCCTGATCCATAGAGTGTTCCCCTTTCCTATTGGGTAGTGTTACACATATACTTGATCCTTATTATGTTGTAGTTTAGAGACATTCCAAACATGATTTTGTATATATATTCATCGACCCGGTCGAGGCCTTGTATATATGTATTATTTTGTATTATTTTATATTATCTTATCACACTTGTTTCATGATGATGGTATATTGTGACATTCTCACTTTTTTGATGATGATATATATGAGATATACCTTCTTTGATTCAACTCATTTTATGCTTATGTGATGATCATGGATGAATATTTATGGTGATGCACATTTATATATGTTTTTGTACTTTTTTGATGTACATGCATATAACGTGGATGGATGGATCATACTTTATATCATATGAGGTTTTATTATGGATGATCAATATATCATTTTATATATGATGTTTAAGAGATGTTGATGATATGATGGATGTATGCCTTATACACGATACATGATGTTTTAATTGTTTTATTATCATCATGATATGTATTGACGACATTGTGGATGCAGGATGGATATGGTACTAATGATACTATTGTACAGGATGGATGTTAGTTAGAAGAAGTATTTGATAATGGATAGAAATTTGATGTTGATGTTGTTGCTTTCATTGTGCTTAGAGGATTTTTCAGTTTTGAGCAATCCTATTTGATGTAGCAAATAGATATGATGCACCAAGGTATTAATGACCAAGGTGACTTTGCATCCATTGTGTGGGCTTTGACTCTACAAACAAAGAGTATCATTGCTCATACCAGACATACATAAACTTTGTTTAAAGTATATATTTGGGTTGTGTTAAAAAAATTTCTGGACCAGTCACAGAGAGAGGTATAGAGCACCTAACATGTAACTGCTTCACAAATTGTTTCAACACATCTTTCATACACTCAATAAAGCAATTATTTTCCATGGTAGTATTACACAAATATATTAAAAATAGCAAATTTAAATGACGCTCAATTTCCCCCATTCCTTCTTCTCTAAATCCTTATGGACATCCTCGAGAGATCATGGGAATGATTCAATGAAATAAATCATAAAAATAAGACTACAAAAAGATAAAAAGAAAGTTGCAATATGACTTGCCATATCTGTTTGAGGTTTTAGGACTATTATTCTTTGTTGATCATTTCTATCATAGGAACAGATCCATTAAGGCATATGGGTATGTGCAGGATCATGATGGGCCAAAAAATGGCGATATGATGGGTATTTGTAGGGTATGTAGCTAATGACTTTTTACCCAAAATTGATGAAATGAAAAGGGTTTTTATAGGAGATTCTCAGCTTTCCACCAATATAAATTATGCTTTACTTTGAATTGAATAAATAATTATTATTCATTTTCTATTTGAATTACAACTAAAGTCGATTGATAGACTGATTGAAAAACATCTATATCTTTCAAGCGGTATCACATTTTTTGAATCAAAACATGTGTGTCACATTCCATGCCATGCTATAAGATTTTAAAAAGGAATTGAATTTCATGAAGTTTTGACCAAGTTAAGGTGGTCGACACAAGTTTTATATTTTTTAAAAGTTGTAATAAAAAATCATAATTAATTATTTACTTGGAAAAAAATTACAAAAATATGCATCACATTGGGACACGAGTCCTCTACTTATATCTAAAATATTATAAAAAATATTATCATTTTATTGTGGTTAGGGTGGTTAGACAGGACACCTACTTCTTATTTTTTCTTTGAAATTTAAGTACTCTTGCATTGAAATTTCAAATTTTCACCAAATAGATTTTTTTTTTTAAAACCTAGTATTTTAGAAGCTACATTCAATTTTCTACAAATTCTATTCTTACATATTTTTGAAATAATATAGGTAACTTATTCAAATTTTTATTTCAAGTTTCCTAACTCTGATTTTTATAAGTTTTTGCCACTTAAGGGCCTGGTTTTCCATGATGATCCTACACATACCCATATCTCAGGATGTTGTTGGTGAATTGTCAAAAGATACGTATTTGATACTTTGGATTTGTTTTAGTTCATTTTGTGATCAAATGTTTGCTATTATTTTCTTGAAGGTTCTATCTTTTTCTATTTTCTTTGTTTATTTTGTTTGTTTTTTCAAAAGATGAGTGTGATGATTTTTTTATTATGGGTGAAAAGTTTATTGGGGATGGTGATGATGGGGTTATTTCTTTTTATTTTTTTGAGTTTTATGATGCTTGTTTTTGTTGTTTTCAAGGGACTAACCTAGGGCCTCTGGGGCTCATCAAAGATAATCCTTTCCTACAGTGTACATGCAGAGGCTCATAGTTCACTTGGTTTGAATTTTTTTGACCTTTTCTATTTTGTGAATGTTTTTGGATTTTGAATTTTTTGACTAAGTTGAAATAAAGCATGATAGAAACCTAATGGGATTGATCTAAGGTCTCAGGAGCTGTTAAGCCTTTCCTACATTGTACACATAGAAACCACATAGTTCAACCAGTTGACTCAAAGCATAAACTTAATTTTGAGGTTCAAACAACATTGTTAACCTAGATTGATATTCTACTTCTATGTCTAGAGGATATGTTGTAGGAAATCTACTTGAATGCGCTGTGAGGTTCAAGCAAATGTTGATATCTTAGATTGTTTGAGTGAGGGAATAATCCAACGATGTTTTGTTTTTGATGTTTTTCAAATGTTTTTTTTCTTTCTTTTTAGATGTTTTTGATTTTTTTTGTTTTGAACATGATAGGATGTTCAAAGATCTAATCCATGACTAGCTTTGGGAAGTTTCCCCCAATTGGAGAAAATAATACTTTCCTCAATCAGTAACAAGCCATGGTTGAATACATTGTTTTATTATTATGCGAATGGGTGGATGTTGTGGATAGTACCAATAGATAATGTTGCGATTCTTATTCAAACATAGTTCCTGTTTGCTAGGTTTTCACTATGGTACTTGTTCTAGAGGTGCCACAAAGTGGTTTTCACTTAAAGAATGTTTTATTTCTCTTTACTGTTTTTCTTTTTTTTTGTATTTTTTATCTTTTTTGCATTTTTTTTGGATTTTACCTTTTTTCCTTGGGTATAAGATATTGAAAACTTGGATTGATATTTCACTTTGTTTTCTAGAGGATATGTTGCAGGAAATTTACTTGAACTAGTTGTGAGGTTCAAGCAAATGTTGATATCTTAGAATTGTTGAGTGAAGGAATAATCCATGTTGTTGGTATCTTTGAAGGTTACCTTGGTAGTGCATTGGCGGTACACCTTGTTGTTAGGACAAATATTTTTAAAGGTTACCCTAGTGATGTGTTGGTGGGATACCTTATTGTTGGGATGAATTGTTTAGAAGGTTACCCTGATAGTGCATTGGTGGTACACCTTGTTATTGGGATGAATTGTTTTGAAGGTTACCTTGATAGTGCATTGGTGATACACCTTGTTGTTGGGACAATGCCTAGATCACAATGTGAGTTAGAAGATATAGATCAAGATTTATTCTGAAGCAATATGTAAGTACTTGTCTCCTAGTGTCTAGCAATGTAGGTAATGGGTTATCTTGTGATCAAATAACATGTTTAGATAGAATATTCCCCTTTTGGTCAATACCTTATGGCTTAGGTAATGTTGGATAGGATAGGTTCAATGATAGTGACCCATGTCAATATTTTTTCCATAAGCAAGTGTAAAGTATACACCAAAACATTTGTCAAGATCAAGATAGGTTGGATTTGGATAAAAATGGATTTTATTTATTATGGATAAGCTAAGATGCTTCCACCTAAAATGGTGCACATAGATGCTCGATTCTACACATGACACCTATTTGCCATGTTTTCATCTTGGTACTTGTCCAAAGGACCACCATAGTGGCTTTCACTAGAGGACAATTTTTCTCTTGACTATTTTCTTGATTTTTTTTTGTCACACAAGACACATGTTTACCAGGTTTTTATCATAGTGAAATTTTTTTTGCTCATGTTGAACCACCTGGTGGTGTTGATGTAGGCATTGTTGGTGCTGATATGGTTGTTTTTGTTGTCATGACGTGCCAATAATATCCTACTTGGAGGAGTTGTTTTGCTAAGATATGAGCACTTGAATGTAACCCCTAACAATTCTTGTTTTCTTTGTCGATACCGGAGTTAACCTTACCTTGATGCACACATTGTAATAGAGTTCCTTTATAATCCTTATGACAAAGAGTTGCTACCAATGCATGGTCAATGCGAGGGTTTGATATCATGGATGTTGAAATACGTTGAGGGATATGATGTTTAGATGGATTAATTGATAGTTTGGAATCCTTAACTATCCAAACTTGGGATGATGAGCAATGATGGGTGGATATGGAGATTTGATTGAGACCAACATCTTGATATACCTTGTAGGTTGCTCTTGAAGCTTTCTTTTACATTGTTGGAATTTTTTGATGGATGAACTTCCCTTTTTGATTTTGGCCCATAGTTTCTTTGACTAATAGATTTTGATAGGGATAATTTTCCTTCTTTTTCTTTTGTATCCATTTGAATTTTTCTTGTCCATTTTGTTTTACCGATTATTTTGCTCCAATGACTTGTTCATTTCTTTGATATAACTTTTTCTCTTGTTGTTGGTCCCAATTAGAGGATTGAAAAATATGTGGATGATGATTGATGATTTGGATAGTTGTAGCGTTGGGAGAAATTTCATCATAAGGACTCTTTGTGCTCTCTATGTTGATGCTTTCATTAGATAAAGTTGCCCCTAGTATTATAGAGGTATCACTGACATGTTTAGATCCCTTAATTGTTGAATAACCAAGACCTTGATGTTTAGGATTTCCAATAATTTGCTCTGGTTCTAGGATACCCTGTTCATGTAGGCCTAATCCTCTGTCTTGATAACGAATCTATTGAAATATTTTATTAGCAACATAAGATATCTCTTACCTTGGAAACAAGGTGCTAGTATTTCTCTACTCTATTGTGGATCTTCATATGTGATAGCTTCTTCATTGATAGGATCCTTCATATGTGGGATAACTTCCTGATTGATATTTTTGGCTTGACCCTATAAAATATCAGATTTTGATGGTTCTTTAGGATATATCGGTGCTTCTTTGACTATTGTATACCCAAGGCTTTGCTGCTAAGGATTATTAATTTTTTTTGTTGATTTTAAGATACTGTGCTCCATATTTTCATACTTAATTTCTTCAATCTTCCTGGAGGATGTTTATGATCTTAATGCTTCTTCTTGTTCAATTTTAGATATGTTTATAGATTTTTCTATGCTTTGATCAAGTGTAAATATGTTAAGAGTAAGTGACTCTTGTTCCTTGGTAATGATATAAAGAGTATGAGACTCTTGTCCTAGATGAAGATCATCTTCATGTCCATTAGGAGTAAGCATCTCATGAGTAGATGTGTGTGTGCTTGGTATATGGATTTTTTCTTCTTTTGGAAAAACTTTGATGTCTTGGAAGATATCTTCCAAGTCATTGTAGTATTTTGATGATAGGGATTCTTGATCTTCACTTTGCGTGGTATTATCTTTGATATGCTTTGGATCACATTCTTGACATGGATCAATTTCAAAGAAGGGATTGCTTGTAAAGGATCATTGGATTTCCTCAAAATGTGAGCATATGGGTGATAGCTCTTGGCTTAGATTTTTTGCATTGGGTATAAATGTGGGATTAAGAGTCTCTTGATCATCAATATGTACTGCCATGAGGTTGGATGATGTCAATATATATTGGACTAAATTATTTCTAGACTTGGGTGATTGAATTTGATTATGCATGGGATTAAATTATTGATGTATGTCCTCTTTATCATGGATGATATAGAGATGTTGTCAATGTGATCAGTGATAGATAGCTCTCGATCATTGTTTTCAATATTTGAGTTTGAGATATTTTCAATGTTGTCATTGGTAGATGGACCTTGAATGTCATCTTCAATAGCTATTTCTCCTTGATCAATAAGGTCTTGGATGATATTTTTAAGTGTAACACATTATGATGTATCATGAAAATTTACTCCATGGTATTTACAATAGATTTTGTCATCGTACCGGGTATGTGCAAGATCATCATGGAAAAAATAGGCCCTTAAATGGTGAAAAATTTAGAAAAATCAGAGTTAGGCAAATTGACGTAAAAATTTGAATAAGTTATCTATATTATTTCAAAAATATGTAAGAATAGAATCTATAGCAAATTGAATGTAGTTTCTTAACTACTAGGTTTATTTAAAAAATAAAATTATTTGGTGAAAATTTGAAATTTCAATGCAGTAGTACTTAAATTTTATGGAAAAAATAAGATGTAGGTGTCTGTCGACCACCCTAACCACAATAAAATGATAATATTTTTTTATAAGATTTTAGATATAAGTAGAGGACTCATGTCCCAATGTGATGCATATTTTTTTTGTAATTTTTTTCCAAATAAATAATTAATTATGATTTTTTATTACAACTTTTAAAAAAATATAAAAACTTGTATGTCGACCACCTTAACTTGGTCAAAAATTCATGAAATTCATTTTTTAATCCTATAGTATGCGAAGCATAGAATGTGATGCACGTTTTAGATTTAAAAATGTGATACCGTTTGAAAGCTATTGATGATTTTCAATCAACCTATCAATTAGGACTTTAGTCATAATTCAAATAGAAATGAATAATAATTATTTATTAAATTAAAAGTAAAGCATAATTTATATTGGTGGAAAGATGAAAATATCCTTAAAAAATCCTTTTAATTTCATCAATTTTGGGTGAAAAAAATTCATTAGCCACATAACCTACACATACCCATCATATCGCCACCTTTTGGCCCATCATGATATTGCACATACCCTACCATAGGAATTTGATTCTAGTTTCACCACTTCATGGTGGTTTTGGAAGTGTGATAAGTTTGGCATTGACTAGTTGGTTTAACACACCCTCAATTGGCTCCCCTAAACAAGTGTACTCATGTTTAGCAATGTGGTTTGATTGTAAGGTTGGTTGTGGTGGAGATGGATTTTGAGATGGAATTTCCTATTGGTCTTGAGATAATTGATGATTTTTATGGATTTTATTTTGATTTTGTGACCATTGTTGTTGTTGATTCACTTGATGTTGTGGTTGATGATTTTGTTGTTGATATGAATCAATGTTTTGATGATATTGGAAGTGTTGTTGATGTGGATGTTGAGATGTTTGAGGATAAGTGTTTGTTTGTTGTTGGGGGTTTTGAATGAAGGAAGATCCATATTGATTTTGCATAACATTAGGATCTCGATTTTGTTGTTGTAACCCTTGTTGATATTGTGCATTGTATGAAGGATCATAGGACGAGGGTTGTTGGTATGAGGTGTCTTGATGTTGAACATGTTGTTGATCATATGAATCTATGTTTTGAGGATTGTCAAGATGTTGTTGATATTGTGACTTACTCTTTTGATGGTATCCAAATTATTGTTGATAAATTTTTCCAATTCTAAATTTTTAATTGCATTTAGGGCAAGTTGATGTTGTAGATTTTGAACTTGATGATAATTTTGAAACATTTGATTTTGTTGTGACCCTTGATAAGAGTGATTTGAGTAATATATTGATGTCAACATTTTTTTGGGGATGTTATGATGCTCAATAACCTATCATAAGGTCACTTGGTCTAAATGATGGTGTCTATTGTAATGTGGGAGGTGGAAATACGAGCCCAAATTGGTTATACCAGTATGGTTCACTCCTTGAAGAGTGAGTGTAATGATTTCTCACCAAGGTGTCCCAGTTGCAATAAATCTTCAAGGCATGTCTCTTGATATACCTTGAGCTATTGTGCCTCTTTAAAAGGTGGAATATGGTCTTTCGCTTAAGGATTTTATTCTTGGCAGAGATCATGGTGGATGAATGCCTATTCCCACATAGGGGGTGGTAACAAAGGTCTTCCGGTTGCTAGGTCTAATTTCTTTTCCTCTTTATCTAAGATGTTTTCTACATTTCTCCACAGGTTGAGTGTTTTGTTCTTCTCAAATATGAAGGTTCTTAAACTGCTAATGATATTAGTTTGTTCACCTTCAATGTGTGTGAGACTAGGTTGAAGGATTGGTGCTAAAATGTTTGGTTGTGGAATTGGAGCAGTCGATTGCCAAATGGTCATAAAGTGTAATAGTTTTTTGAGATGGTTGTTATGAAGCTGAAGACCCTAAGGTTTGAGTGTAGTTGTGGAATGATGCAACTTTTTAGAAATCAAAATTCTGAAGGACTAGGGTTGATATTTCACTTCCTTTTCTATAGGATATGTTGCAGAAAAGCTTACTTGAACTATTTGTGAGTCCCAAGTAACTGTTGATATCTTAGATGTCTAAGTGAAGGAATGATCTTAGTGGTTTGTTTTGAATTTGATTTCTAACAAGTAGGATGGAAATAATGGATGAAGGATTATATGATTTATCTGGTTTTCCAATTGTTTCATTCTAACAAGGATCCTATAAGGAAATTTGGTTTGTTTTTCCCAATTGTCAACAAGATAGAGCAATATCATTGGTTTTCGAGCAAAGGTGCAAAAATGTGAGTAAGAGTGGCAAGATTTACCAAGTGTGACCAGAAATGTGTCAAGTGTGTTGGTTTTTGAGAAGCAAGTGCAAGATGGAATAGAAAGTGTGGCTTATGTGTATTTCTGTTAGATGTAGTGATTGTTAGAGTAAAGGTTTTAACTTAATTATGTTTATTAAGTTACCTTTATTCCTCTTTTAAGATTTCACTTTAGTTTGCATATTGTGACATTTAATAATTATATTAATTATTAAATGTCTACCTATTAGGGTTACTTTTAGGTTTTGCATGATCTCCTTTTAAGGATTGATCTTTGTAATTATTTCAATTAAGTCAATGTAATCTCTCTTGAAGCTTGCAAAGCACCCTTGCTTTTTTGTCTCCATCTCTTCCTTTTTGTGATAGGTTATTTGCATGCAGGTGATCTTCGGGGTCTGTGAAGTTGGCTTTCTCAACTTCTACATGGTATCAGAGCTCCAGACCTACTACTTCCTATTCGTGTTTTGAAGGATTTTTTGGAGCTTCAAGGGTTTGGGGTTTTCCTTTTTTGTTCCAAGAGGTGGGAATTTTTAGTGCATCTAGGGTCAAATCAGATCTCTCCATTGAATCTAGAGTTGTCAGAATAGTCAAGATCAACCTTTGT
>VDFB02131711.1:0-15825 GCA_007258455.2 Sequoia sempervirens | reverse complement strand
GATTTTCCAAATTTCCTCATATTTTTGTCTATGCTCCCCATCTCATTTGCACGTATTTCAATGCAAGTTTATAAAAAAAACCATGATAGGATTAACCTCTCTCTTAGCTATCTAAATATATAATTCTTTTTTCATTTTTATTTAGTTAAGGTTTTGATCCATGGCTTCTATTGCAAATGCCTCCATTTTTGGTCAAAAACCAACATGTGCTAGTTTTAGGATAGATTTTTTACTCATTCCTTCGAAGCGTGAAATAGATTACATTTTTGAAACTAGACTCCATTCTACATGATAGAAAAAAATCAATTTTTGATTAGTTTTCAAAAATTAGGGAGCATGCTCAAATTTGACTTTTTAGGATGTGTCCACTTTGAAAATTCATAAAATATTATATATTCATTAAAAAAATTATCTGTAAGAATGATGATAAACTACATGGTGTTAGCTAATTTCTCACTATTGGGATTTTTGAAATTCTAAAAAAAGGTTAATAAAAAAGGGGGGAGCCCTCAGGCGCTATGCTATTTTTTTAATGAAAATAGGACCTATTTTGCCCCCCCCCTTTTTGAGACCCTTAATCTTCATTAATTTCCAAAAAAATTAGTAGCTTAGAATTTAGACTTGAAGCACTTCAACTTTTTTTCTTGTTCCATCTTGAAATTTTGAGCGTAACTATCTTCATTTTCTCGTGCAAATCATATTTTGCTGATTTAAAAAAAAAAGTGGCATCTTAAGAGCCAAAATTGTGTCACAGATCCATGCACTTACCCCAAATGCAATTGTGAAAATGTTGCATAGTAAAAACATGTAACAGTAAATTTTAATCCATTTAAATAGTAACATAAGAAGCTAAAGTATTGTGTAGCATACAATGTATTGCATAGTGTAAACATGTAACAGTAGAGTTTGAGGTGCCATTTGGCAAGCACCAAATTTGGCACTCTCCAAATGTGATGTGCCATTTGGCAAGTGCCAAATTTGGCGCTCGCCAAATGACTTGCTTTGGACGCGTCAATTGATAGGATTTGCCAAATTTCCTCATATTTTCGTCTATGCTCCCCATCTCATTTGCAAGTCTTTCAATGCAAGTTTATAAAAAAAATTGTGATAGCGTTAACCTCTCTCTTATCTATCTAAATATATAATTCTTTTTTCATTTTGATTTAGTTAAGGTTTTGATCCATGGCTTCTATTGTAAATGCCTCCGTTTTTGGTCAAAATCCAACATGTGATAGTTTTAGGATAGATTTTTACTCGTTCATTGAAACATGAAATGAATTAAATTTTTTGAAACTAGACTCCATTCTACACATGATAAAAAAAATCAATTTTGATTAGTTTTCAAAAAAATTAGGTGGTAGCGCGCTCAAATTTAAACTTTTTTAGGATGTGCCCACTTTGAAAATTCATAAAATATTATATATTCATTAAAAAAAGTATCTGAAGAATGATGATAAACTACATGGTGTTAGCTAATTTCTCCCTTTAACAAGGATTTTTTTTGAAATTCTAAAAAAATTGATCCAAAAGGAGGCCCTTAGGCTATGCTATTTTTGATAAAAATAGGACTTGTTTGGGCCCCCCTTTTTGAGACCCTTAATCTTCATTAATTTCAAAAAAAATTAGTAGCTTATAAACTAGACTCGGAGCACTTCAACTTTTTTTCTGGTTGCATCTTGAAATTTTGAGCGTAACTATCTTCATTTTCTCATGCAAATCAAATTTTGTTGATTTCAGAAAAAAAGAAAAAAAAAGTGGCATCTTAAAAGCCAAAATTGTGTCACAGATCCATGCACTTACCCCAAATGCAAATGTGAAAATTTTGCATAGTAAAAACATGTAACAATAAAGTTTAATCCATTTAAACTGTAACATAAGAAGCTAAAGTATTGTGTAGCATACAATGTATTGCATAGTGTAAACGTGTAATAGTAGAGTTTAATCCATGTAAACAATAACATAAGAAAATTAAGTATTTTCTACCATATAATAGAGAGACATCTAAGATGTAAACAAAAAATAGAAAGAAGTTTTGAGTCATAGAACATGAAATATAGTAATATAGGCATAAGTGCCAACAAGGAAAGCATAACAAAAAGGAGGAATGCGTGTTCACCAAATTGTAGGTAGTCCTTCACACACTTCTATCTCTTTGTCACCTGCAATATCATTATTGTAGTTAGTATATGTGTGAAATCATGGGAGTTAGTAAATCAATAATAAGACACACAAATATCAATGAGATGTATTATATTAAAGATTTGAATCATAAAACTAATCTACTTGCAGCAAAACAAATCTCTAAAAATGTTCCATTGTTCTCTATTCTTAAGGACCCTTTAAATCATTAGTGCTCTCAAATTTTGTATGTGCACTATGATTGGTTTGGATGACAACCTAAGAAACGAGATGATATTCAAAATGCAAGAATCTAATTCCTACATGAAACTATGTGATTAAAACCATGATGCTATGATATTAGTGTTGTTGTGAGAAAATGAAGATATACAATGATAATGATGTTAAATGATATGATGGAAATGTTGCGTAACATCTAAGATGATAACTAGTATGCAAATATGAACTAATACATGATTCTAAGTTAGAATGATAAAGAAAATCTAAATGCTAAATGCTCCAACTATGAATGCTCCAAATTGCTCTAATGCTATTCCTACATAATATGTTTGTTAAAAGATGGGATGTAAAATGTTGTAGCAAGAGGTTGTATTTATAGGATTTCCAAAGCATCTTGTGATGTGGCAACAATCAACAATCAAGATTCAAACATGAGAGATAAATGGTGGAGATGGAAGAATCATGGAAGATGTTCCCTTGACCAAAGGCAACATGCCAAATGTATGAGAGAATCAAGTGTGTGAGAAAGCCATGTGCCAAAATTTTGTTATGGAATTGGTTGAAAATAATGTGATTTAAATATTAGTCATATTTAAATACATGTGACATTTGATGATGTGGCCAAAAAGTGTTGTAGACATGTGACTAAATTTGAATTTGAAATAATTCAAACTTAGCGAGAAGATATTTAATTAAATAAAAAAAACTATAGACATTTGTTTATTTAATTAAATTTAGAAGAATGTGATTTTAGATGAAGAATTTAGAAAAGTGTGAACTATATAAATAAATTGAGAATTTATTTATAAATAGATGAATTAAAGGAGGTGATTAATTAAATAAATAGTATTTAATTAATTAATTGTCTTGACCAATTTTAGGTGTATACATTTTTCCCCTCTTTGAAGTAATGTGTTTACACATTGCTTCAAAGAAAAATTTGTTGTTGATGTCGACAAAAAAAAAAAATTGATGCCCCAGACACTGATTTTCAGTTGATGACAAATATTTGCCCCCTCGGGAGATAAATTAGTGAAATTTTGAATTTTTAGGATTTTTTGAAAATTTTGATGATTTTTCAATGATTTGATGATGATTTCAAAATTTTATGATTCAAAAATGATTTATCTCCCAAAAAATGATGTTTAAGCCACCAGGTAATGATTTGATGAATTAAAGCCCCTTTGAAAATAAAATAAATCAATGCCACAAAAATCCATCTTAATTAACCTTAAAAAGGTTAAAAAGGTGATTTGAAACTTCATTTGTGCATTTGCATTTTGGAGATTGGAGAGTGATTGAGCAATCTAGCAATTTGGAGTAGAATGGTGATCCCTTACCACACACACCAATTCGAGCATGTTAGACATCACAACCGCCTAGCAGTGTATGGACCTCTAGTATATACGCTGAAAACCTCCCTCGTAATTTGTGCAATTCATTTTCCCACTCTTTTCATGTTTTAAATTTAGTTTAAATTTCTTTAGCACGTCTGAAGCCCGATGTAGTGCATTCATAAACTATAATAGCACATCCATTAGTTTAGCGCATAGGGTTAGGCATTTAGTGCATTGAATGACTGTAATAGCGCATTGGTAGATTTTGTGCGTAGATCTACTTTAGCACATTGAGTGAATGATATAGCACATTAGTAGAAGTAGCGCATAGGTGAAATATTTTCGCACATTGGATGAATGATATGGTGCATAGGAAACTTTAGCGCATTGATAGAGGGTTTTGGAGCAATGGTGAATTTTGATAGCGCATCAGATGGTTTGGCGCATAGAAACTCTGTTATGACGCATTGATGGATTTTTGTGGTGCATAGAGTTTTTCAGCACATTGAAGGACTGTTTTAGCGCATTGATGATTTTTAGATCAGAATGATGGATTTTTTTATTAGACTCCCTGATTTTGATGTTTTTTTATCGCGTCAGCCTTTGATTTGATATTGATTGATGATGTTGATAGATTAGGTGATGATTAATCTCATGATAGGTGAGATTCAATGATAGGACATTGATAATTGACCTCACGATAGGCGAGGACCAATGATAGTTTCATTGATTGATTGACCTCATGATAGGCGAGGTGCATTGATTGATGAATAAACCTCATGATAGGTGAGGTTGAATGACAGGGTGATTGATTGAATGACCTCATGATAGGTTAGATCGAATTGATTAATAAACCTCATGATAGGCGAGGTTGGATTGATTGATAAACCTCATGATAGTTAAGGTTGGATTGATTGATAAACCTCATGATAGGCAAGGTTGAATGATAGATTGATGCTCACGAGATTTGATCAAAGTCTCATTAGAGCTGATTAGATTGATAGGCTGATTGATTTTGATTGATTGATAGGTTTATTGATATCAATTAATTGATTGGATGATTTGCAATTTTGTGATGATAGGAGCCTTTGATAAGTCTACAGATTCGAGAGCATTTCCCTAAGACATGGGAGTTGATTCCACACCTAACGCAGCCTGAGGTAGCCATTATTGCACGATGCGGATTGTCGTCTCTGATAGATATGCCCCAGATTAGGATTAATAGGGGATTATTGACCCAAATTAGGATTAATAGGGGCTTATTAACAACTTTAGCAAAGAGATGGCACAGTGAGCATAACACCTTTCATTTTCCCACTGGTGAGATCACAGTGACCCCAGAAGATGTCTATCAGATTCTGCGGATACTCATTATGGGGGAGTTGGTTGTATATGATTCTTAGGAGCAGGGCGAGACTGATGCACTATGCAAAGTATTCGAGGATGACCGGATATGTGGCTATGAGATTCCGTGGAGAGAGATGGTTGATGCCTATGCCACATTGTCATCTATACTTGCTGAATTCATTGGAGGGTTCCTTTGTCCTAATCGTAGGTCAAAGGGACTTTCAGTTGGATGGGGCAGGGATTCTTGAGAGCATGATCGCTCAGGGTACCCGATATGTCTAGGGATGTTGCATGCTCACTCATTTGTACCATGATTTACACCAGGTGGTTTACCTCTGAGGGGCTAGTTTATTAGTTGGGGTCACATTGCTTCAGGTTTAGGCCTGGGAGCATATAGCAATAACCCATCCAATTGGAGACAAACAACAACCCACAATGAGACTATATGTACATGTTTATGTAGGTCTAGTTGCTCAGTCTAGGATGGATAAACTAGAGTATTGGAGGAGGATTCTTGATGACTTAGAGTCGGTGATATGGTAGTCATATCTTGATTGTGAGCAGTGGTCGGAGGATGAAACTAATATGTCATTTTTGTGTCAATCCATGTACCTGATTGGGCAGACCTAATTTATCATTAAGAGATTCTTTTTGTTGAGATTATTGAGGTAGTATGATAGAGTGCAAGGGATGCCCCAGGGAGTGGCCCAATATGCATGGCGATGAGTGGATGCAATAGAGTGGGGTTCTGTTTTGTCATATGATGCAACAGTGCAGGTGTTCTAGGGTTTACAAGCCATTATTTGGGACATTCATCTAGAGATCATTGAGGCTCTGATATTAGAGGAGTATGCATAGTAACTGTTCTTGCATCCATTTCCACAGATCACTATCCTAGACGACCCAGTGCCATTAATAGAGGAGGAGGAGAGGGCAGTGGGTCATGGGCGTAGGCAGAGGCGAGAGGGAGGAGATGAGGAGGAGGAGGAGAGCAATGATGACGGGGATGGAGATGGAGATGGAGATGGAGGAGGTGGAGATGATGATGGAGGTGATGGTGATAGAGGTGGAGAAGATGAGGGTGGAGGAGACCTAGTTCCTGATGTTGGATAGTTTAGAGTGCCTCACAAGAGGCAATCATTGATTGTGACATCCCAGTAGCATACAGAGATTAGACTACCCTCACAGCAGTAGCAGACACAGATAGCTGCTTTACAGGTTCAGGTATAGACACTGTAGGGTCAACTTGAGTAGGTACAAGTTTTGCTAGCCCAGGTTTTGGGACAGGTTACTAGAATGATGACCGAGAGGGATGCTGCAAGATAGCAGGTAGAGTAGGTATAGGCCCAGCTTACACAAGTCTAGGCCTAGGTTCAAGCACATGGTCAAATGCAAGCAAAGGTTGCCAAACTTATTGCAGAGAGGGACAACCTAAGATAGTGTGTGGGTCAGGAAGAAGTCAAGAGACTATAGAGAGTCATAGAGGCCACAGGTTTAGCAAACTATTTCAGAGAGATACGACGTACTGCACAGGAGGAAGAGTTTGATAGAGTGAGATATCATGATGTAGTTCCTCCAAAGCGACAGGAGAGTTATGCGCAGTCTCGGTCAAGTAGGTCACAGTCTAATACCACTAGCAGAGGTGTTACACAGCCACTGTTGAGAGATCGAAGAGATCCTTGTGTAGGTTTGTTTGGTGGGGGAGGCACTGGTCCATTGATGTCAGCACCATCTGGGGGGAGCACTATATAGCTTTGATTATGATTCTCTAATTTTTTTGGACATGTATACATTAATGTACTTTGAGACATTGATGATTCACTGCCATTTTTTATATTTATGTATCTCTCTATATCTTTGGATATCCTTGTACACTTGACATTATGATTTTGAGGTTATATGACATGTGGTGATGATGATGATTTGATCTATGTGCCTATGATGTTTATATGATGATGATTATTATGATTATGATGGATGCATTTAATTTCTATTATGTATGCTATGTGATGTTCTATATGATGATGATCATGATGATTATGATGGATGCATTTAGTTTCTATTATATATGCTATGTGATGTTCTATATGATGATGATCATGATGATTATGATTCTATGATGCTTTATGAATGATGCCCATGTGATGGATTTTATGTTTTTTGTACTTTTCTAATGCAAATAGATGATGCAATGAATGGATGAATGATGGATGAAATGATCACATGATGGTGCATAGTTCTATGTGTTTATGATGTTTATATGATGATGATCATGATGATTATGGTGATTATGCAATAATGAGATGATGTATGCAATGATGATATGATTCTATATGCTTTATGGATGATGTTTTATGATATGTGAGATGGATTTGATTATGCAAATGATGTTTATGTAGATTCATGTGATGATTATGCCGATCCAGTTAGTCCTTTGTCAGTCTTGGATTTGATTAATAAAAAATTCATCTTTACTACTGGTTTTAGATGTTCATAACAATGGCATTATATCTTTACTAGTCATGTTCTTCAACAACTTTTTCTTCTTGGAAATCTTACTCTATTGGACATGTCTTTCAATCATCTTAAGTGAATCCAAGATCCATTTTATTAAAGGAGTAAATTATTTCCATGATGCATCAAGTTCAATTATGTATCTATTAAAATAGAGATTTTTTTCTTCTTGGAAATCTTACTCTACTGGATATGTCTTTCAATGAAATGATTTTAATTATGCAAGTGAGATGTAATGCACTTCTTTTTGTGTTTTCTGATGATGATGTGATGATTTGATGCATGGATGGATGAGTGAGAATGATGATGCAACTGATGTGTTTTCTAATGTATGCAAATGATGTGTTTTTGGTAATGTCAAATGTATTCAATCCATTAATAAGAGAGATAATCTCATTGTGAAATTGTTCAAGCTTTGGAAACCCCATATCTACAAGTTCAACACTAATATGAATGCAATCTAACTTAACCATGTAGATCTAATATGCATAGGTTGTCATCACACCAGTCAATTTTTCGTGCTTTTTATCATCATTAAGCTCTTAAAATGTTGAAAGTGAGTACAAACATCAATGGTATAATTAGACCATGATGACCTGAGTACTACTTTCATGATTTTTGATAGTGCAAGTTAACACAAGCATCTAGGTATAATTGAACCGAGATGACCTGAGCATTCCTTGCATAAACAGACAAGAGTCAATCCTTTTCCTATGCAAATTTTGAATGTCATCAGTGATACTTTGTAGCGCACATCTCATGACAATTTGCACAGTAATAATGATCAACTCACAAACAACAGACAAAGAAAAAGCATACTCCTTCCTAGCTCCTCTAGTTCAATACATCATCAAGTCACTCTAGAGATATGACAACAAAAATAAAAGTACCACTGTTGAATAGACATGCCAAAGTGATAAAGCCATGATTTAGAAGAAACATCATCCATTTAAAGCTTGTTTTGATTTGATTGATTTGGCTTGTTTGATTTGGATGGTTGATGTGTTACTGATTGTGATTGATGTTCAATGTTGGATTGCACTATGATTATTATGTTTGTTATGTTGTCCTACTACTATTTTTTTGTTGGTTTAAGCCCAAAGTTTATTGCCCCCAATGAGTTCAAGATTTTCCCCCTAGTCTAGGGTGAGACACGACCGTGATGCCAGGATATGTACATGAAGTTTTCTGATGATAGGCAGATTGATGGCGAAAGTGAATGGTTGGCATGCTCAAATAGATGGAAAAGCTAACCTATCACAAATAGCGCCTGCTACCAGGTTTTCACAACTTGTTTTTATTGCACTTTTTCTGATTTTATAATTTTTTTGATTTTTCACTTTTTTTTGTATTTTTCTCTTTTTTTCTGATTTTTTTGTTGTTACCAAGATGCCTGTTTTCTAGGTTTTCATTAAGGTAATCATTTTTTCAAGACTTCTTTTGATGTTTTTGTATTTTTTTTGGACTTTTTCTGATGCACTGGATGATTCAGGTGTAGAATTTCTTGAGATGCAGGTTGTTGAGGGGTTCATCAAACAAATCCCCTTCGGGCATGGACAACTGATATGATCCTAATTTGAAGACTGATACAATGACAAAGGGACCTAGCCAATTTGATTCAAATTTCCCCTTCTCTTGATCCTATTGATTATAGGGATTTTCTTTCAAGACTAAGTCACCTGCCTGAAATGTTCTAAGCTTTACTTTGTGATTGTAACTTCTAGATATCCTCTGTTGATATGCTTTCAAGTGATCCACTGCATGCTGACAGTGTTCATCCAACAGTTCCAATTCTTGTAACCTAGATACTCTATAATCCTCATAGGAAATGATCCCTTGTAGTGACACACGAAGCGATGGTAGTTCAACCTCAATAAGTAGAATTTCCTCTGATCCATAAACTAAAGCATAGGGTGTGGCTCCTGTCAAGGTGCATATACTAGTTCGATAAGCCAACAAAGTAGGGTTTAGTTGAATGTGCCAATCACGTCCAACCTCGTTGACAGTTTTCTTCAGGATTTTTGAGATAGTTTTGTTTGAGGCCTCTGCTTGGCCATTTCCTTGAGGATAGTAGGGTGTAGAAAACCGATGTTGTATATGGAACCTCTCACACAATTCTTGGACATCCTGATTCTTGAAAGGTATGTCATTATCTGTGATAATGGATTGAGGAATGCCATACCGACAGATGATGTAATTCAGGATGAATGATGAAATTTGTTTTCCTATGATGGTGGTTAGGGGAACCGCTTCAATCCACTTTGTAAAGTACTATGTGGTTGTGATGATGAACTTATGTCCATTTGATGAAGATGGATGAATTTTTCCTACAAGGTCCAATCCCCATTGACAAAAAGGCCATGTGGATGTGAATGGTTGTAGCTCTTGTTTTGGTGCATGTATTAGATTTCCATGAATTTGACATTTTGGAAACTTTTTCACATATTGAAATCACTCCTTCTCCATAGTCGGCTAGTAATACCCCAGACGTAGGAGTTTCTTAGCTAAAGTTAGGCCACTTGAATGTGTGCCACATATACCTTCATGAACTTTGCGTAAAGTGGTTTCAACTTCATTACGTTCTAGACACCGAAGGAGAGTACCATCAAGACCTCATCAGTAAAGCACATTAGCTATTAGGGTATGTCGAGCTGCTTGTCAGATAAAATTTCATTTTTGGTTTTGGGATAAATCGGGTGGGAGGGTATTGTCTTTTAGATAAGTGTAGATTTTCCTATAGATGGAAGCATTGGCCTCGGCTAGATGGTAGATGAATTGGGATTCAGGATTGTTGTAGGCGGGATTAAACAATTGTTCCACCATGAACTCATAACAGGCTCCTTTTTTAGGTATTTTCAAGAGAGAAGCAATGGTTTCCATAGCATCAGTAGCTTTGTTGTTGCCTCTAGGAATCTACTCAAATTTGATCTCCACAAAGTACTTTTTGAAGTCATCAACCATTCTTTTATATGCATCAATTTATCATCCTTTTTTCTGGTAGTCATCATTCACTTGATTAATGACTAGTTGGGAATTACCATAGACATGCAACTTTGTGATCTTCCACTCGACTGCCACTTTGATTCCAATGATCAATGATTCATACTCAACTATGTTGTTAGTGCAAGGAAACATTAACCTATATGATCTTGGAATGGTCTGTCCTTGAGGTGTGATAAACAAGATTCCTGTGCCTGATCCATGTTGTGTGTAAGAGCCATCAAAGTACAACATCCATTGTTGTGTTGACACTGTCAGGATATCTGTATCTGGAAATTCAATGCTCATTGGATGATCATCTAGTAATGGTGCTTCAACTAGTTGATCGGCTATGGCTTGACCTTTGATTGCTTTCCTATCCACTTATTGGATATCAAAATCGCTCAATATCATTACCCACTTGGCTAGTCTTTTTGTCAAGGCAACTTTGTTGAGTAGATACTTTAATGGATCAATTTTAGTGATGAGTTTGATGTGTGAGTTAGCATGTAATTTCTTAGCTATTGATTAGCAAATACTACCACTAGAAAAGCTTTTTCAATAAGGGTGTAACTAATCTCATAGCCATTTAGGGTCCTACTGATGTAATAAATTGCCCTTTCCTTTCCTGCAGAATCTTCCTATGCCAATAAAGTGCCCAGAGATATCTCAGTTGTTGCAATATAGAGTAATAATGGATTTCCTTTGGTTGGTGGCACTAGTATGGGTAGTGACATCAGATATTGCTTGAATTGATTGAAAGCGGCTTCACATTTCTCATCCCACTTGAAAGAAACATTCTTGTGTAACAAATGATTGAAATGATGAGTTTTATCAGCCAGTTGTGCGATGAACCTCCTGATAGACTGGAATCATCCCTATAATGACCTGAGTTGACTGATATTCTTAGGAGGAGGCATCTCCATGATATCCTTTACCTTCATAGGATCCACCTCGATGCCTTTAGCTGATACAATATATCCCAATAGTTTAGCTGATGTTATGCCAAATACACATTTCTTGGGATTTAACCTCACATTGAATTTCTCTAGTCTAGTGAAGAACTTGTCTAAAATTTCTAGATGTCCCTCTCTAGTGAATGATTTCACCAATAATTCATCTGCATAGTCTTCCATAAAAGTGTGTATCATATCATGGAAGATGGTGGTCATTGCTCTCTGATATGTGGTTCCGTCATTTTTCAACCCAAAAGGAATTACATTCCAGCAGAAAGTGCCCCAAGGACATGTGAAGGTTGTCTTATCTTGATCTTCGGGTGTCATCTTTATCTGATTGTAACCAGAAAATCCATCCATAAGTGAGAGCATTTCATGTCCTACTGTCAAGTCTACAATGATGTCAATGTTAGGTAGTGGAAAATCATCTTTCAGGAAAGCCTTGTTGAGATATCTAAAATATGTGCATATCATGATGCTTTTGTCTAGTTTTGAAACTAGCACAATGTTTGATATCTAGTCAACATAGTCAATAGGTCTGATAAATCCTACTTCCAACAGTTTCTTCAATTCAACTTTTACCAGGAGGGCGATGTGTGGATGCATTTTCCTCAACTTTTGTTTCACTGGTTTTACTCCAGGTAGTAGTGATAAATGATGCATGATCAGCTCTAGATCTATACTTGGTATGTCAGCATAGGACCACACAAAGTTAATTTTCCTCTCTTCAAATAACTTAGTGAAGTTTAGTTTCTCTTCCTCTGTCATGGATGTTGCCAGATGTAGAGTCTTGACTGTTTCATTTGTACCTAGGTTCAATCAACACTAATGATCTCTCATGATAATACTTGGGAAGAGTGTCAAATCTCCCATCTTTTGGTTACTCAGAGAGGTTTTCACCATCAGATGCGCTATTTATTTTTACTTTTTCTTGATCTAATGCTGCCATTGAATGGTTTTCACCATTAGATCCATTTTTTATATTTATTGTTTTGTAGCTAAGAGATTTGGCACTCCCCTTGTTTGATGCTTCGTTATGAGATTTACTGGTGGAACCTATTTCAGGGTTATCAAAAAAAAGGAAGTTTATGATGGCATCATCGTTTGGAAAGACAGGTATGCCAAGCAACTCATTTTGGTCCCAATCAATCAGTTTAGGGTGTATTAACGACAAGGAATCGTCAGATTGGCCAAGGTCCAAAGGGGTGAGCTTCATGATGGCAACATCATCAATGTGTTCGATAGCAATATCAAGGTCTATGATGTTACTCTCTTCCAAAGTATTTATCTCACTCGAAGCATGATCGTCTTCACTTGAGTCATCGATATGTAGTGATCCAATTTCAAGTGGTCTAGAACTCAAACTTTGTCCTTCCATACATGTTAGTGTATACTTTTGTATTACATCAATTTCCTTATTATGACAAGACTCTTCAAAGAGGGAATCCCATTCATATTCATTGGAGTCTATTTCAAAACTATCTCTCAATTGGAGGATCCTCTCAACAACCTATTGTCTAGTTTTTTCTTTTGATTCTTCCCTATATCCTAGTCTCGTTTTGTCCTTAGAATTCATTGTGATGGGTTGTATTGGTTCTATGATGCCTTCTTTTCTTTTACCAATATGACATTTTCCCTCATATCCCATCTTTTCCAGGATTGTCTTCCCTTTGCCATATTGTTTTGTTTGTACATTTGAAGTGGATGCTTGTGATTGTTCTTGATCTTTGTATAGCCAATTCAAAACCTCCTTGTCTTCTGATTCATCCACTAAGGTACCCACTTCTACAAATTTTCCATCAAAGAGTGTGGTTGGTTGTGATAATTGTTGTCTTGATGTTGATGGATTCCCATATGACTTAGGAGAAGATGAAAGTTGTGATAAACATAAGGATTGCTCAAATGAGTATTCCCCCATTCCTTTGTCTTTCAATTGGATCTTTTCAACCTGTTTTGATAAGGCATTGAGTTGTCCTTCCTAATTTTGTGGAGTAGAATTTCCAATACCTTTGTATTTTGACTAGTCCTTCTTCTCAACCCACTTTGACAAGGAATTTAGTTGTCTTTCATTGTTTGATGAGCTAGGAATTCAAGCTTCTGTGTTATGTGGCACAAAGGAGTCTTGAGTTGTTTTAAGTGTGTTGCAATATTGGGGATTGTTGGAGTTAGCTGCAATAGTGATTTCTTGTCCATTGAAAGGAAATTTCAAACTTCTAGATTATTTGGTATTGTGGTGGCAACTAGAGCTTGTTCTAGGATTTCTTTGTGCACTGGTGAAATCTTGAGAAGCTCCAATATGGATATTTGAGTAGGTATTTTTTGCAACTGATCAACAATGTTATATTGAGTTGCAGGTGTAACAGTTGTTTTGGACGTGGAAGGGGTAGCTCCTTTCAATGTTACCTTGGCTTGTCCTCTTGTGATTGCATTGATTGGTGAATTGTCTTGTTTTTCTTTGATTTTAATGAAATTAATTTGATTGTCATTTGCAGCAATGTTAGTGATTAGATTTATTGGTACAAGGTCATTGATTTGATGTGAGGTGGTGTCGATATCATGGTGATGATTTTCAGTTGTAGCAATGTTTCTTTGGCTCTTGATTTCAATGTCCTTGGTTTGATGTTCAACCACCTCAACACAATGAATGGTAGAATTATAAATATAGTTCACGTTTTTTCCCTTGGTATTTGATGAAGAAGATTCCCCTTTTTTCGTAGTTTGGTAGAGAGTTGTTGAACGCTCCATGATCATTGTTTGTTTGGGGTCCTTCTACAAATATGGTCTTGTTGTCAATCAAGTCTTGTATCAAGTGTTTCAATTGCATGTAATCATTGGTTTTATGTCCTTTGTTTCAATGAAAGCTATCACATAAATGTGCATCATTCCACCATAGAGGCTTAACTTGTGGTTCCCAATTTCTTGCCTCTGGTAATGTTATGACTTTAGCTTCAAGAAGTTCCTTTAATGTTAATTTTGATGATTGTCCCAAAGGTGTGAATCTTCTTCGATTGTAGGATGTTCGATATGGTGGTCTTCTAGATTTAGCATTACCTTGATTATTGTTTTGATTGACATTTTGGTTGTTGTTTTGATTGTCGGTTGGATTGTTGTTTTGATTGGTTTTGGTAGCCGCTGTTGTCAAGTTGAATACTAGTTTTGAATTTTTTGTTTTAGCTACACCATCATTATTACCATCATTTTTGTTTCATTTCCAAAAAATTGGTTTATCACTATTGTTATAATAATTGGAGGAATTTGCTAAGTTTTTTTCATTGTAAATTTTGATGACTCCTCTTTTGACCAAAGCTTCTTCAATTTTAATCCCATTTTCAATCAATTTTTCAAAGGTAGGGGGGAATTGTAATTCCAATCTGTAGCTCATCTTGTCATTTAAGTTATCAATAAATATTTCCCTCTTTTCCTTTTTAGGCACGAGACGAGAATATCTTGCAAACAACCTTATCCATTTTTGTAGAAAAGTGAGGAATGATTCACCATTTTTCTGTTTCAAGTTGCAAAGGTCTTTCATTGTTATATCATGTTGGATGTTATAAGAATATTGGGTGATGAACTTGTTAACTAACTCTTCAAAGGTTCTGATTGGTGGTGCAAGTTTGGAAAACCATTCAAGGCATTATCCACCTAGGCTGCGTGGAAACAATCTCATCAAGTAAGTTTCTTCGTGTGCAAACTCAAGACTCATGGTTCTAAATTCCCTCATATGATCTATTGGATCGGTTTTACCATTGTATTTATCATATTTTTGGAATTCACAATGTTTGGGAAAAGGAATTATGTGGATATCTTGATCAAAAGGATATGGAAAAATGTCTTGTATCAAGTATCGTTTTGAGGTTCTCCTTTGCATGTCAAGAATTTGTTGTTGGAGGTTTTTCATTTGATGAGTCAAGGAAACCACTTGTTCTAGATAATTTTCAGGCTTTTTAGGAGGTGCTTTAAATTGATTAACATCAAAGTCATCGGGCAATTTGACACCTTGTTTAGCCAACATTAGGAGGTATTTTCCCCATTTCTTTCAAAAATATTTTCTAAGCACTTGTGGAAATTTGGATCTTGTTCAACATGCTGATTGTCTTCCTCAGTTATTTTTTCACCTTTATTCTTGTGGATTCCATGGAAAGGATTCTCTTCAGGTTCAACCATGATGTTTGGAGTTTTAATGTTAGGAGCTTCAATGTTTTGAGTCCTTTTTCCTTGAGTTTTTGCTTTTGTAATCTTGTTTGAACGGGCATGCAAGTGTTATACTTTGACTAAACTTTGATCTTTGTTTGGAAGAGTGCCAAGGATGAAAACTAAGTCAAATAGAATGACAA